>JAHNEJ010003129.1:0-116847 GCA_022559845.1 Amorphophallus konjac
TTGATGCAGCATGGGAGAGTTGTGGCATATGCGTCGCGGTAGTTGAAGCCACATGAGGCGAACTACCCTACTCATGATCTTGAGTTGGCAGCGGTGATCTTCGCTCTGAAGATCTGGAGGCATTATTTGTACGGCGAGAGGTTTGAGCTTTTCACTGACCATCAGAGTTTGAGGTATGTGTTTACGCAGAAGGACCTTAACCTCAGGCAGAGGAGATGGATGGAGTACATGAAGGATTATGATTTCACTCTATCCTATCAGCCTGGCAGGATGAACGTCGTGGCTGATGCTCTAAGCAGGAGGGTAACGATAAGTCAGATGTTGTTGAGGAAGTGGAGGCTTTGGGAGCAGGTCCCGGCCATGACTTTTAGGCTCAAGGTCCCTCAGGACCAGGGTTCGGCTGTCCTTGCGAGTCTGACTGTCACGCCCGCGGTGCGTCGACAGGTGACTGAGGCCCAGCGAGCGGACCCCGGGCTACCTCGTATTTTGTTGATGGCCGAGGTGGAGTTTGGCGAGGATGGAGCTGTGAGGTTCAGAGGTAGATGGTATGTGCCAGCCAAGGGGCAGGTGCGGCGTAATGTATTGCGTGAGGCTCATGGGAGTCGGTATGCCGTGCACCCCGGATCGACCAAGATGTACCAGAACCTGAAGAGGCAGTTTTGGTGGCCTGGCATGAAGAGAGATGTTACGGAATTTGTGGCCATGTGTTTGATCTGTCAGCAGGTGAAAGCTGAGCACCAGTGACCAGGAGGCACACTTCAGCCCTTGGACATTCCCGCGTGGAAGTGGGACCACGTGACCACTGATTTTGTGGTCGCCGAGGACGTCCAGCGGGGAGGATAGTATCTGGTTGCTAGTGGATAGACTGACAAAGACGGCGCGGTTGCTGCCAGTCAAGGTCAGTTGGATCGTGCAGCGTTTGGCTCGTCTGTACGTGGATCGGATCGTTCCGTTGCATGGAGTTCCTATCTCCATCGTGTCCGATCATGACCCCCGTTTTACTTCTGGATTCTGGAGGAGCTTCCAGAAGGCTCTAGGCACTGAGTTGGCATTCAGCTCGGCCTATCATCCTCAGTCGGATGGTCAGTCTGGGCGGACCATTCAGGCTTTAGAGGACATGTTGCGAGCATGTTGCTTGGAGTGGCAGGGGAGTTGGACCCACCATCTGCCATTAGTGGAGTTTACCTACAACAACAGCTATCATTCGAGCATCGATATGGCTCCCTATGAGGCGTTGTTTGGGCGACCTTGTCGGACTCCGCTTGATTGGTTCGAGGTGGGCGAGCGTGCCTTGACCGGACCAGATTTGGTGCAGCAGTGCGTTGAGGTGGTGCATCTCGTTCGGCAGAAGATGTTGGCAGCTCAGAGCCGGCAGAAGAGTTACGCCGATCGGAGGAGGCGACCTCTCAGCTTTGCTGTGGGAGATCGAGTTTTCTTGAGAGTGTCCCCCATGAAGGGCGTGATGCGCTTCGGTAGGCGTGGGAAGCTGAGTCCCCGCTACATTGGCCCCTTTCCCATCGTTGAGCATGTTGGGGAAGTTGCTTATCGGTTGCAGCTACCTCCGGAGCTTTCCGCCGTGCATGGTGTGTTCCACGTGTCGATGCTTCGGAAGTACATGCCCGATGATTCTCATGTTCTCGAGGATGCCGTTTGGCCTGAGGTGACCCCAGATCTGTCCCTTCCAGAGTTTCCTGTTCGCATTGAGGATCGGCGGGAGCAGCGCCTGCGGAATAAGGTTATTCCTCTGGTTAAGGTGGTCTGGCAGCGTCATTCTAGCGGTGAAGCGTCTTGGGAGCGCGAGGATGAGATGCAGGATCTGTATCCTTATTTGTTTGTGTGAGTCTTCCCCCGTTCTTGTGCCTTGTCCTTGAATTTCGAGGACGAAATTCGTTTAAGGGGGGAGGGCTGTAATGTCCCGGACCTTCCGGATCCTTCTTCGTGCGTCTCGGATTTGGTTTCTCGGAGTGTCTGACTCTGTTGTGTCCGAAATTTCATTTCAGACATCTTTCGTGTTCGGATTGGCGCGATCCGGAGTCGTTTCGGAGGCCCGGGGTGTGTCCACGGCTTTTCCGATGTGTGTTTTCCGATTTCCGCGTGTGGGTTTTGGCGAATCCTTCGGAACCCTGTAGCGGGTGAACCGGGTCGTTCACCAGCCCGCGAGTGATACCGTTGCGATCAGCGCTTCGAGACGGTCGAGGAGGTGTATTTTTCTATTTTTCGGTATTTTTGGCATTTTTTGGATTTTCTATTTATAGCCTTTTTCTTTTTCCCTTTTCTTTCTCTTTTTCTTCTTCCTTCTTTCCTCCCCCGTGAGCGCAACGGTCACACCCCCCCTTCTTGCCCGTTGGACCCCGCGGCGCCCCTTCCTCCTTCGGCGACGGGTGGCGGACGACGGCGACGGCGCGGTGACGACGGCGGTGGCGAGAGGATCGTGACGGTGCCCCCATTGGCGCGTGGGAGATGAGTTCGTGGTTGAGCTAGATTTGACGATCAGCGACTTTCCGGCGGGTTTCGAGCTTCATCGAGGTAGGGGGATGGATCCTTGCCCTCTTTCCAGCATTCCCCGTGATTCCTAGGCCGTGGAGAGGCCGAGATGGGCTAGATTCATGCCGGGAGGGTTATTTCCATGCTTGGGGTTTTGAGCGCCGAATCCATCGTTTTGGAGTTTTTTTGATTGATTCGGGGTTCTAGATGCATGCTAGGACATCTGGGGGTGATTCCCCACTGTTTTCCCTTCACCAAGGGGGGGTGGATGGGCGTGGTTTTGCGATTTCCGGCCGTAGTTCTCGAACCGGGCTCGGCCCGTGGTCGCGCTATAGTCCAGTGGCGCGTTCTTGATGAACGCGCCATATCGTCCGAGCGCGTTCGTCCTGGAAGACGAACAGTTGGCGGTTCGTGTCGCGCCTGGGGCAGGTAGCGCGTTCTTGAAGAACGCGCTACCTTTCCCTAGCGCGTTCTTGTTGAACGTGCTAGCTTTGGCTAGCGCCTTCTTGGAGAACGCGCTAGCTTCTGCTAGCGCGTTCTTCAAGGATCGCGCTAGGGGACCATAGCGCGACAGTGTCGCGCTCTGGGTCCCTAGCACGTTAATCCCCATTCCCGAGCCACATTTTATGTCGACAGTTTCACCTCCGGTTGGGTGAGTTTTAGACCCGGTGGTGGCGTGTGGCCCGAGGGATGCCATGAGCACCCAGTGAGAGCCACAGGGGCGCCCGGGGTTCTTCCCGGAGGATTAGTTGCCTTGGTAGGGTTGCCGCGTGACTTGAGGGACGCTCGGACCTCATGCGTGTCCCCGACATCTGTACCTACCGTTGGGTTATCGAGAATCTGTGTTAGTGTGTAGCCGACGGTTTCCGTGAGTTAGTCCTTACTTCCAGTGACCTGTCCACTAGTCGTAGCTCCCTGCGCATGCGTGTGTGGACCCACCTGGGAGTGGTGGAGAGCGAGACCCAGTGTGACGCGGTTTTTAGGCTGGTTCCCGTAGGGCCCCTTGCCTTTGCCACCAGAGTCCGGTGGGGGGGAAAACCAGCTAGAGGACCCGACCTAGAGCAGATGGTCTGTGTGTGCACACGTAGTTGGGGGCTTAGGACACGCGCTGACGAGCGTGACCCCAGCTAGTCCTTGTTGTGGTACTTGTTGCGTGTCTGAGTCTCACACCCGGGGCGTAGTAGCTAGACACTTGTGACGCGGTGTAAGACGTCAGGGGACGCTTTCGGTCGTTCTTCTTGTGGACAGTGCTCCTGTTCACTGGCAGGCGTGGACTCGTGTTTTATTAGACCGAGGTTCAGTAGTACGGTGCTGTTAGAGTAGACGGCTTTTCCGTTTATTTACTTTAGCTTGTTGGCTTTACCGTGCTCTTGTTAGGTAGGGTTACCTTCTGCTTTCTCGTTTCTCGTGCGAGGTGGGGATTCGCGGGATCCCTACTCGGCCAATGAAATGAGGCTCACCCCTGCTTTTCAGGTGAGGCGGGGTCTTCGAGAGGCGCGGCTGAGTTTCAGCGTGGTTCTTCTAGTCAGGGTTAGTCGTCAGTCTGCTAGAGCCGGGGGATGCCCCGTGTAGTTGTACTTTCTTTTCTGTTGACTGTACTTTCTTTTGGACATGAGACACTGTGGACCTTGTAGCAGTTTATTTATTTATATTATTTTGTGCATTTTTATTCTAGATTATTGTGCTATCTCTGTGGTCGTTGCAGCTTCTCTTGTACCCCCACACCACTCCTTTCTACCCTTTTGAGTCTTCGGACTCGTGGGTTGGCGGGCCGAGATTTGAGACGCGCTGGTTCCTTTCCGGTACTCGGATCCTCGGGTCGTCACACGGGTCGTCACACAGGCTGTACTCCCCGCGGTGGCGAAGTCGATTCGGCTCTCCCTAGCGTCCTCCTCCTCCCCTTTCTCACCCACCACCAAAGTCATCACCTTTACATTCCTCGTCACCCACTTCTCACGGGCATGCCAACCCTTGCGGGTCCTCAGCCTCTTCTCCCACGAAGGCCTTCGGCCCAACCACTTCACACGAGAGAGAGAGAGAGAGAGAGAGAGAGAGAGAGAGAGAGAGAGAGAGAGAGAGAGAGAGAGATTGGCGGGGGGAGGGGGCTCTGACAGAGACAGGGGGGCAGTCACACTAGAGAGAGAGAGAGACCAGTCGGTGGAGGGGGAGGGGACTCACCGGTGAGGGGGAGGGGTTCCTGCAGTGACAGGGGGGTTGGTCACACTAGACAGAGAGAGACTAGCGGGGGAGGGGGCTTCGACATTGACAGGGGGGCGATCACACCAGAGAGAGAGAGATTGGTGGGTGGAGGGGGAGGGGACGTAGGGTTGTCGCCTGTAGGAGGAGGGGTCACGATGGAGGGAAGGAGAGGAAGAGAAGGAAGGTGAGGAGAGTGGGGAAGAGAGAGAGAGTGGGGGCGACGATGAGAGGGGGAAGGGGGCATAGGGTTGCCTCCGACAGGAGATAGGATTGCGATGAAGGGAAGGAAAGGAAGAGAAGAAAGGTGAGGAAGAAGATGGTTCTCCTTGCATTTTAACTCTAAAATTTTGTTATTTATTTTGATATCCCTATCTGATGTATTATTTATGTTTTAAGATTTTATTTAGAGTTTTGTACAAATAATTTAGAAGAAGAATAGCCACGAGCACTTTTGTCTTTTCTCACATTTGGTGAAGCCTGACTATAGTTAAGTTGGCTGGTAACGGGAGATTACGGTCATAACATATATGCAAGCTTTTCGTGGTAACGGTGATAGGTATGTTAATTAATTTCCAAGAGTGATATATATATATATATATGTAAGTTTATCTATAATAATGACTTATATGTAAAACATTTCATAAAAGAAAGAGGGCACGGGCCGGGCCAGATTCTAATGGACCGGGTTTCTTCACGGGCCCGGCCCGGTACTGGCCGACCTTAGGGACCCGGCTGGGGCCCTGGCCCATTCACACCCCGTACGCCTCGCAACACTCCGAACCAGCAGCCGCGGGCCGCGGCGCCTCTGCCATCAGCAATCGACGGCGGGTGGGCGGTGCCCAGGTCTTCTCTACCCCTTTTGCCCTCCCATTTGCTTCTCAACGTCGGCGGCGAGGAACATAGGAAACCGGTGAGTGGCGAAGCCCCCCTACTCTCCCCTTTGCTGTTTCCCCTTACTGCAAAGAGATACGCTTTCGTCGTGATGAAGCTCCGAAAATAAGGTCTCCTTTTTGTGAATATTTTGGTCGGGATTTAATGCTAGTAGTTACTTAGGGACGAGCATATGAGAATTACAATGAGTTGGAAGCCCACATAATGCCTCCGTCAACTTCGTTGAAGGGCATGCCATTGAGAGACTTCCAGGGGTTGATGCATTCTGTGATATCGTCTCTTTGGGTTATGCACTGATTGGTTTTGTCTATTGTCTCCAAGCATGGAGCTTGAGTGTGTACGACTCCAAAATTCACTTGACATAATAGGTCGGTTCTTTTCTCGTGTTTTAATTAGCAGTAGAGGTGCTGCCCGACTTCTGGAGATGGGTGTGTAAAAGGTGAAATCGAGGAATCTCTGAAAGGTGGGCTAATCCCATGATATGATCTTGGGATGCTGTAAGAGATTTCTATAATAAAACAACAATAGTTTGAGTTACTCGAAGCTTTAAGATCGTGATGATTTTGATATTGTACTTTCTTTAGGTGCTTCGTGTGGCCTTGATCCCTGCTTGGATAACAATTTGATATGTAGAGTCAATGGGAGAATTTTTCTCATCCTCCTGTTTTTGTTGCATGCATAAATTTGAACTCTAGGTGTACCGAATAAAAACAAATTTTGGAGTGACGTTTGGCCGAATTGGACATCCTATCAATCACGTGGCTCTGCCTTTTTGTTTGGGAGGAGACTCCAGGTTGACAAGAACAAGAAGGGTGGAAGATAGAGACAATATACTATGGATTATGATGATTAAGCAAGTTGCTAAGGTTGACTATAGTTTCTGTAGCTTCCAAAGGAAACTCAAGATCAGCTATTTGTGATTTGTGGAATCATTAATGTTTTATGGAACCTTTTATCAACAACATATAATATTATCTGTTGTCGAGAAGAAGATGCTCTTGATAATTTGAAATGCTGGATTATAGAGTGCTCTAGGTATTCAAGCTAACTCGTGGCTTATATTGTATATGATCCTATTTACTGGGATGGTGGGAGCACAACAGGAGGAGACTTAAGGAGGAGCAGCAGGGATTATCTCAATCATGAGGCAAGTTGAATACTGGTTGATGGCTTGGGGTTTAGCTACAAATCTGGGGAACACGGATCATTTTGTTCCTATTCATAGATTTGGAAGGTGGAAGGATTTTATTACCCGAAGGAGTCTACATTTTACTCTATTATCTGTATGTTAATTCTGTTCTACCATCTTTTGGAAAAATGTTGGTTTTCTACTGTGCTCCATGTTTATTTGAATGCATGTTGTGTACCTTTCCTGGGTATGCTGACTGGGAATGTAATTCTCCATATCATGTACCGTTCTCTTTGTTTAGTGAATTGTGGTGACTTTATCACCTTTTGTGGAAACAATGAAAAAGTGTGCTAGAGTCTGTGGATTCTGTGATAAGTTGAGAAGGTGCTGAAGTCATTTCATTTGGCTATTCTTAAGTTTTCCAAGTTACTGGGAGGGAGAATTTGGATATAATATCTTTGGAGGAGGGAAGGGGCAGTTGGGATAACATTTGGGTGGGTTTCTTCCTTCGCCTGCCCTCATGAGTTGCTAGCATCCATGCTCTCTGGGACGGCTTGGGTTGTGGCATATTCCTGTCAACCTGAAACTTTGTCAACCTGAAACTTTTTTATACTTCCCACTTCTATCCTTGTAAAGTGTTGATTTGAGGGAACAATTTTCATCGGACAAGTTAGTAGACTCCTGTTTCTAATGCTAAAATGCATAACAGTTTTCATAGTTAAGAATGACAAGGAGTGCTAGAGGTGGAGATGCAAATAGTAAATTAGTCATTTACAACTTCATAATTCAACCTATTATTTTTTGATTCAATAATGGACAGAGCTGTTAGATTCAAACTTTTTTTGGATGCAATAGTGGAAATCATTTTTTAAATTTTAGTAACATAGGATGCAAGATATATTGATTTTAGTAAACTGAGACCTAGTATCCTATATTATTTCATATGATAATATAATGTGTTTGTTGTAACCGGAAAAATATACATGTGGCCGGAGGCTTCATGCTTTCGGTGTTGGCTTGGTCCAACCCGTTCTATCCCGCGGAAGCGAGGAGAACCCGCGATAAACCCACGGAGACTATTATAGTCATGTGGTTCCGGGTTTCAATCAATCAACCCAAGCCCTAAGGGTGTGAAGACGTGCTATGCACATTGTTTTGGTACCTCGACGGCGTGTATCGCGTCTCGTAGGATCAAAAAACTCTTTCCCCCGATGGACGAGCGAGGCGCAAAAGACGACGAACAAAGCGAGGAGAAGGCTCTTCCTCTTTCACGTGGAGTCAAGTGCAGAAACGTCGCTGTCGGAGCCGTACGGAGGATTTTTTACAGAAGCCAAGAGGACTGCCCGGGGAGGGGGGAACCCGCCCGGGGTATAAAGCCCCCGGGCGGGTCTCCCCGCGGCTGCGCGCGGGCGGGCAGACCCGCCCGGGGTCTGCCCACCCCGGGCGCCCCCGGGCGGGTCCCCCCGGGGTGCCGCGCCCCCGGGCAGGTCCGCCCGGGGTGCCGCGCACCCGGGCGGGTCTGTCCGGGGTGCCGCGCCCCCGGGTCGGTCCGCCCGGGGTGCTGCGCATCCGGGTCAGTCTAGAAACTGCCCATTTTTCAAAAAATTGGAGGGAATGGAACCCGCCCGGGGTCGCCTTGACCCGCCCGGGTCCCACTTCCCCCGGGCCGGTTCCCTACTTTCTATAAATAGCCCCTATGAGGTCCCATTTAGAGGAGGCTTCTGGAAGGGACTTAGAGTCCGTGGCAAGGAGAAATCTCTTGTTCGTTGTCTTGGCCTATTTGGGGTATGTGACACCCCGGGCTTTGTCATTATGCCCCTACGTGGGCGTTGTTGTTGCGCCCCTACGTGGGTCTTGTATTTATGTCCCTACGTGGGCTTTGTCATTATGCCCCTACGTGGGCGTTGTTGTTGTGCCCCTACGTGGGTCTTGTATTTATGTCCCTACGTGGGCTTTATCATTATGTCCCTACGTGGGCGTTGTTGTTGTGCCCCTAGTGGGTCTTGTACTTATGCCCCTACGGGGTATATTTACGTTTATGCCCCTCAGCGGGCTTTGTTTGTAATTATGCCCCTCAGCGGGCCATGTTTGTAAGTCTTTACGTCCCGGGACGACTAAGTCTTGTATTTCTGCCCCTATAATGGCGAAATTACAAAAATATCCTTCCCGGGACTGTAAAAGACCGAAGTCCTGTAATTTACAGTTATACCCTGTAATCTTTTGTAATTGGGACTACGTCCCTATCTCCCACTCCAAAGTGGACATTTGTATAGTCGACAATCCGCCGACAACTTTTGTACTCATATGGAATTATAAAAGCACTCAGCATGCTCCATGTGTGTCCTCGAGGGAAAATTACATGGAAACCCTTGGCTTTCCAAATTTGCATATATACCCTTCCTTCAGCCAAATTGACAGAGACATACTTTCTATGAAACCCTTTGTCATTCTTTTGGTCCAGGAATGTCGTCAGCTCAGTCTCGCATTCGGGTATTACCTATAAGCCTAGGTCTATGGTCTGGCAAAATTACCAAAATACCCTTGTAACCTAAACATGGCCTCAGAACCCTCGAAACCCTCCAGAAAGAGCCTCAATGCCTTGGGGAGTTAGAGATACAGCTTCACTTCCACTCCAGCCCAGAAAATTTCATAAATGTCCCTGGCCTGGAAAATTACCAAAATACCCCTGGATTGGTAAAATTACCAAAATCCCCCCGGGGTCCAGAAAACTTCCCTTGCTTTAAAAATGCCTATGGCTCCCGCATATTTGCGCCTCTGTGCCTAAATCTTAGGGTTTTGCTCAGACCTAGCCCTAATCTAGTTGTTTCTATGTGTTGGTGGTAAATAAGTGGTCATGGAGAGTCTCTCGAGTGAGCTTGCCCTCCACATCAGAACCTCTGTAGAAGTCTTTTGGAACTTCTTTGACAGTCAAACAAAGGTGTTCGGACGTTAGGCCGATGTAAATCAACACTGACTCCGGTCAGTGGGGAAAGGTCCAGCACTCGAACCCAAATCGTCTGATATGACGCGCACCCACGGAACCCTCTCTACGCAGAGGAGTGTTTCTTTTCAAAAAGAACGAAAATCTACCTTTTATCTACGATAAAAGTCGATTTAGATTTTTTCCGTGTCTCACAGACTGGCACGCCCGGTGGGACCTTTCCCGCCTTTCTTCTTTCTGTCAAAGAAAGTCTCTAAACCTTCCTCAAGGTTCCGATTGCCCCTCTTCCTCTTACAGGACGGGAAGAGGAGGGCACATCTCTCGGTTCATTTGAGAGTTCTTTGTGCATTCGCACGCCACTCCTTGTGTGCTACGCACCACCACCACCAACAACAGCACAGCGATGGCTGCCGTTACCTACGGCCCCGAGATCGTTGCCAACCACGCCAGGATCGGCTACCTGGCAACACCACTTGTTTTCGGCGACTTCCTAGAGGTCGTCGGCTCGCCCTTCTTCTTGGGCGTGGTGCCAGTGGCTGAAGTCAGTTCAGCCGCTCCTGCAGTACTAACAGTCGCCGAGGGTGTCAGACCCTCTACTGCAGCAACTGGCCGGGTCAGTCCGGTCAACAAGCCAGCCGTCGGGGGTGTCAGGCCCTCAGCCCCTTCAACCGGCCGGGTCCTCCCGGTCAGGAAGACAACGGTCGGAGGCGTCAGGCCTTCGACTCCAGCAACTGGCCGGGTCAGTCCGGTCGACAAGACGACTGTCGGGGGTGTCAGGCCCTCGACTCCAGCAACTTGCCGGGTTAGTCCGGTCAGCAAGGTCGTCTCTGAGGGTGTTGGGCCCTCTACTTCATCAACTGGCCGAGTCCATCCGGTCAATTCTCCAACTGTTAAGGGTGTCAAGCCCTTCATCCCGACAACCAGCCAAGCTCCCTTGGCTGCTACGTCAATCGCCGGAGGTGTCAGGCCTTCTGCCCCAGCTGTTGGCCGAGTCTTCTCGGTCAATCATATCACTACTGGCGTCGCTCATGTTCAACGGGGGCAACGCCGCCGCCGCAATGGCGCCAAATCTACTGCGGTCAACCTCAGAGGTATTGGCCCTGCTCAACGGGGGCAATGCCGCCGTCGTCAAGATGACGCCATGCCTATGGCGGGCGCCAACACTGCCGCTCCTACCCAATGGGGGCAACGCCGAAGCCGCAAGGGTGCAAGGCCCGAAGCGGCTGTCTCGCGCTCCGGCAAGACGGTAATTGTCGGAGACATCCGCATCCGGCTCGATGGAGGCCAACCGATTCTGCCACGGGATCGTCATGTCCCGACTATTTCTACCTCCAATCGCTTCGAGCCCCTCCGGCAAGTACGGGAGGACGGAGCGAAGAAAAAGAAGCCTGCCGTATCGGCGGCAATCCAGGGTCCTCTTCAACGGCCCAAGCCACGAGCTCCCCGTCCAAGGACAGGGGGCAACCGAATTGAGGAGCATCAGCTCCATTTGAAGAAGATCTGGGTCACCAAGGAGGAGGCCCAAATCATAAGGCGCGCGAGGGCGGAGGAGCCCTTCCGCATGTCAGAGCTTCAGCGGATGCGGGGTCCGCCAAGCGCAGAGGCCTCGACGTCTGCGAGATTTACATCTCAACCCCTACGAGAACAAAGGCGCCTGCTGCAGTTCCTGGAGAGCATTGATCAGCAGTTGTCCACTTTCCCCTTTGGCTCATTTGCCAGGGGGTTAACTCCATCCCACATACGGGAGGTGGGTATATCACCCACGGGTCGGGCCCCGCTCGGGGGTTGGCTCTCTAAAGAGTCCTCGGATTCATCTGAAGACGAGGAGGACTCACCGGAAGATGTGGAGGCTCCACTTCAAGTCGAGCTCCCAGAGAAATTATACTCCTTCCCTTTAGAGAAAACCCCCAATATCTTCTTCGCATGTCAGAGGGCGGGGTTGATTAGCCCATCACCCATGGAGCAAACACCAGGTGCTGCTTTTCATCAGGGCTATTGCTCCTACCATGAAGTTGTTGGCCACATCATCCACAACTGTGAACCATTCAAGGACCTCGCTGAGGACTTGATCAAGCGAGGGAAGGTCAACATGGGTGAATTCCTGGTCGACTCACCGCAGCCGCATGCACGAAGGAGTCTTCACTTCTATGTCAACGTCATTCACGCTGCAGCAGCCTTCAGTTCCCCGAGCCGCAGGAGGAGGGAGTCAGTTCCCAGGGAGCCAGTTCCCAATCGCCCAAGTCCACACTATGGTGTCTAGGGTGGCGACCATCTCATCAGTGTTCTTTTCCTAAGGAAGACACTGAGAAGATTTTTGACAAACTTCTGGAGGATGGCTGGGTGCTGACACATGACCCGCCGTCTTATTACAATGAGACGGCCAAGAGACACCCCCGCTATTGCAAGTATCATGCAAGGGTGTCTCACTCCACTCGGCATTGCCCAGAGGTTCAAGACTTCATCGAAGCCCTCATCCAGAGAGGGGTTATCGATACTCAGGGGAACTCCATGACGAGGTTGCGCCTTGCAGAGGCCGCCAGGGAGACTCTCCAGCAGGCCCGGCGAGAAACCGAAGCTTTTTCCCGATTAGCCCGGCCAAGTGAGCCCGCGGAAAATGATGAATTCCCATTACTCACTAAAGGCAAGGCCACCTATAAAGGGCCTAAGGTCCAGAACCCAGGAAGCCAAGCTGTGGGAGAGAGTTCCAAGGCCCGTCCCAAGTCGAGTCAGCCTGGCATCGTCATAAGAGAGAACTCTCGGCCAGATAACAAAGGCAAAGCCAATGCGTCAGAGCCTTCAGCCAAAGTTCCTGCCAAGTCAGCAAGGCCATTAGTCGGGGAGAGGACTTAACTCCTTGAGCCCGCAAAGATCTCGGCTAAGACCTCTGTCAGCCCAGCGAGGCCGCCTATTGTAGAAAGGCCTCAGCAGCTCAAGCAAGCTTACCCACCCGTCCAAGCAAAGTCGGTGGAACCTCAAAGCTCCCAGAGGCCCCACTGCGGACTGGCAGAATTCCAGGAATTGCCTCCTGAAATAATTGCTCAGGCAATCAATGCCACCTTCCAAGCTCAGCCAGAGGAGGCCAATTGGACCAAGGTTGCTTCCAAAAAGAGCCATGGCACTAAAGCTCCTAAGGGGCCAGGCCGGAGCAAAAAGTAAAATTCTGGGGGCAAGCAAGTCTCACTGCCGAGGCAAACTCCCCTTTCTTCTCAAGAGGCATCACGCCAAAAGAAGCAGGAAAAGAACCGCAGGAAGAATTTGAAGAGGAAGTTAAAGAAGCAAGCCGAGCAAGCCGCTGCTAGGGAGGCTCCTAAGGAGCTAACTCCTCTACAAAGACTTCAAAAGCTCATAGATGAGCTGGAGGAGTACACTCCCCTCATCCCACCAGGGTCGTCACTCTAAACGAATATATTCCCTGGGACAAGCTTGGGCGCAAAGCCCGTCTTCTGCAATGGCTCCGAGAAATGGTCCACCGTCTTGAAGAGGGTGAAGACTTCCCAATCCCGGAGGAGCTCTCCTTATTCTATAAAAATGAGGAGCTCACTGTCGAGATGCTCGAGGAAATGCTGCAAGAGCTCTCCTGCAATATGGTGGCGATTCCGCCACCCGACAATATTTATTGTCCCACGGCTGATAGCACTAGAGGCCAGGCGCCTATGGCGACATATCAGCGCCGCTCGGCAAGAAATGGCCGGGGACGCGGCCGGGGTCGTGCCCGGGGACGTGGACGTGAAGGTCTCCCGACTCTTGACCGGGTCATAATATTCGGAGGGGAGAAGCCGGGTCCTGTCCCAGAAACTCAAGTTCGGGGGATCCCTTTCATCCTCAACCCCTCAGAGGGTTCAGGCCCCACTTCAACGGCTAAGTCGGGTGGTGTCCCTTTCACAATCACCTCCTCCGATGAAGAAGAGGAGCCAGCCAAGTCGCCAAAGCGCGAGGAGGCGTCAGAGCAAGCCGGCCCCTCCAACAGGGTCGAGCCCGTAAGTCCAGCAGGTCCTTCTAATGAAAACCAGCCTGAAGAACCTTTGCCACCTCCAGAGGAATCCTTGGCACCGCTGTTCCAAGAAGATGCGGAAGGCCAGAATGCGGAGGAGCGCCCTTCTAAGCGGGAGAAGCCTCGCCAGGCTCCGAAGACTCTGGCGGAGATCATCCCGCCATTTGACAAGACCCGCGCTCGGGCAGACCGCAAAATTATTCATCATATGAAGCGGTTTCCAACAAATGTCACTATTTGGGAAGCCATTGCCTGGAGCAAAGACCTCAGAGAGGCTCTTGTCAAAATACTCCAAGACCCGGAGGCATATGAAGCCCATGTTGCAGAGTTGCAAGCCCCGGCATATGAAGCACTCACAGCCAACATCTCCTTCACGGACAAAGACATATTGATGTCATCTCCGTGTCATAATCGCCCCTTATATATGAGGGGGACGATCAATGGACATGATGTGAATCGCATCCTTGTGGACGCCGGAGCAGCCGCCAACATCATGCCTCTGAAGACTTTCTAGTCTCTATACTTGGCACCTTATTTGCAAAAGGTGACCGACGTCAAGATCTCGGGATTCAATCAGGGTTCCGAGGAAGCGCTTGGTCGGGTTGTAGTCAAGCTAGCTTTGGGCGATTCCGTCACTCAGGCGACATTTTATATCATCAACTCCGACACATCTTACAAGATGCTGCTTGGAAGACCCTGGCTTCATGAGAACTGGGTTGTTCCTTCAACTCTGCATCAGTGCATTAAATATGCTAAGGAAGGGGAACAACATACGGTCTTCGCAGACCAGGCCCCGTTCCATCCCAATGAGTGCCATCTGGCCGATGTTTCACTATATTTTGGGAAGCCTACTTTAACAATCCCCGAGCCTTTAAAAGACAGAGGGAAGCAAAAGGTGGACCCTGAAGTTGAAGAAGGGCAGCTCTTCACTGTCAACCAAGACATGGTAAAGCTGCACAAGCTGAGCCTCAGTGCCGCCTCCAAGCCAACTCAACCAGAAAGGCGAAGTGTTGACTTTGAAGCCAACCTCATCAGTCGGGTCGTTGACGGGAGTATCTCCTTACCGCCTAAGTGCCTTCAACTCTTGTCCCAATGAGAAGAACAAGAGGTGGAACAGTTGAAGACCTTTACAGTCTCCTATCAATGGAGAAGGAGATGCAACAAAGCCAAGAGGGACAAGCCGATCATCTTTTACAAAGGTGATTTAGTCCCACCGTGCCCTCCTGAAGATCATTTCGGCTGGGATACTCCCGCCGATGTGGTGCCAGAGCCAGTCCAGGAAATGGACGATATGCCAGAGTACATCAAGGAAATGTGTAAAAAGCAGCACATCCCGCAAACTCTAGACCCCGCGCGAGCGGCATACTTCCATCAACGATGGAACCCTCCGCAGGTCCGCGGGCAGCCTCCCTTCTCCCGCCAAGATACAAGGGGCCTTGGCTATGACCAGGAAAAGGACTTCGAGGTCCACTTTGCAGTCAACACCATAGGACTGCTACCTCTCCCTAATGGGCAAGCTGAAGCTGAGCCTAAGGTTGATGACTCTGTGAGGGAGTCCGCTGATGTGTCTATGACACCCTCACCTTCATCAGGAGTCGACAATGATCGCCCTTCAGAGGGAAGAGCAGCCCAGCCTGCTAACTGTCGACAAGATGAGGCCAGCCCTTCGGCTTCAAGCCACGAGCAAAAGAGCTTCGAAGAATTTAATGTCTACGAAGCCAACACTGATGATGAGGGAGACTTCGTCGACCTTCAACCAGCTCCGCCAGAGCTTGAAGACGGTGGTCAAGCGACTGTGGACGAGTTGATTGAAATCAATCTCGGAAGCAAAAATGACTACCGTCCCATCTTCATAAGTGCTCTCCTCAGCGAGAAAGAAAGGCAGTCGTATCGACAGCTCCTAGAAGAGTTCAGGGATTGTTTCGCCTGGACTTACAAAGAAATGCCCGGGCTCGACCCTTCTGTGGCTGAACATGAGCTGACAATACTTTTAACAGTCAAGCCAGTCAAGCAAGCTCAAAGGCGTATGCGCCACGAGCTGGAACTGAAGGTCAACGCTGAGGTCAATAAAATGCTCAATGTGGACTGCATAGAGCCTTGCACGTATCCTGTGTGGCTCGCCAATATAGTCCCTGTCAAGAAGAAGAGCGGCCAAGTCCGAGTCTGCATCGACTTCAGGGATTTGAATAAGGCATGCCCAAAGGACGACTTTCCTGTCCCAATCACTGAGACAATGGTTGATATGACCATTGGTCACGAAGCTTTGTCTTTTATGGACAGGTCGTCGGGCTATAATCAAATCCGCATGGCCGTCAAAGACAAAGACCATACGGCTTTTCGATCTCCTAAGGGGATCTTCAACTATAAAAGGATGCCGTTCAGTCTGAAAAATGCCGGCGCAACCTACCAAAGGGCAATGACCAAGATCTTCGACGAGATGTTACATGATCTTGTCGAATGCTATGTTGATGTTCTGGTCGTCAAGACAAAGAGGCGGGAAGATCACTTAGCTGACCTGCGTCGAGTCTTTGAAAGGCTTCGACAATTCCAACTCAAGATGAATCCGATGAAGTGCGCCTTCGGCGTCTCCAGCGGCAAGTTCCTTGGCTTCATTGTCAGGTACCGGGGTATAGAAATCGACCCTGACAAAATCAAGGCTATAAGGGGACTGCCCCCACCCAAGAGCTTGACAGAGCTCGGATCTCTGCAAGGTAGACTCGCCTATATTAGGCGATTTATTTCTAATCTCTCTGGGAGATGCCTACCTTTCGGCAAATTGATGAAGAAAGGAGCACCCTTCATATGGGACGAAGATTGTCAGAAGGCCTTCGAGTAAATCAAGGAGTATCTGCTGACTCCTCCAGTCTTAGGGGCGCCCATCAGAGGGAAGCCCCTTATCTTATATATTGCTGCCATGGATGCCTTTTTAGGGGCTCTGCTAGCCCAGGTCAAGGACGAGGGCAAAGAACAGTCGCTGTACTACCTCAGTCGAAAGCTGATTGGGCCTGAGCATCGGTACGCTCCCATGGAAAAGGCGTGCCTAGCTCTGGTGTTTGCTGTTAAGAAGCTGAGGCACTACCTTCTAGCCCACCGGGTGGAGCTCATCTCAAAAGTGACCTACTCAAATTTCTGCTCAGCCAGCCTGTCCTCTCTGGTAGACTCGGCAAATGGGCGCTTATTCTTATGGAGTTTGACATCACCTTCGTCCCGCGCAAAGCGATCAAGGGACAAGGAATGGCGGAGTTCTTAGCAGCGCACCCTGTGCCAGAAGATTCGTCACTCAACTTCGAGCTCCCCGACGAAGAGGTGTTAGTGCCTTCTCAAGAAATCGGGGAGTCTTCTGAAAAAGACCCACCACAGATGGAGCCAGTTGTCCTCACTCTTGACCTCCCATACTGGGAGTTATATTTTGATGGTGCCTCTCGGACAATCAAAAGAGCCGGTGGCCTTACGGACTATGTCTCGGGTGCGGGGGTAGTCTTTGTATCTCCACAAGGCGGCATCCTTCACAACTCTTGCGCTCTCATGAAGTCGCTGACTAATAATGAGGCAGAGTATGAAGCGCTAATCATTGGGCTTCAACTGGCACTGGAGATAGATATCAAGTGCATCAAAGTGTACGGGGATTCTCAGCTCGTCATCCGACAAGTACTGGGCGTCTATGATGTCCGCAAAAAGGAGCTCGTCCCCTACCATGCAGCCGTCATGAGGCTCAAGGAAAAATTCTACCTATTTGAAATAGGCCATGTCCCCAGAGGCAGCAACTCCCAGGCTGATGCTCATGCAAAGTTGGCAGCAGCCCTAAAACTCCCGCCTGAGGGAGAATTAAATATTACAGTCAGACACCGAAGGCTCATGCCAAGTGTGCTCGACGAAGAATCCGGCTTCACTGTTTATGTGGTCGACAACATTCAAGAGGAGAATGCTCCCGAAGAGAAAGATTGGCGCGAGCCGATCATAAAGATAAAGAACGGCTGGCTCCCTCTTGATCGGGCTCAGAGGGTGCAACTGCTACGCAGGGCGACATCCTACCAGCTAATTGACGATCTGCTCTTCAGGCTCGTCCATGAAAAAGACCGAGCGGTCCTCCTGCGGTGCCTTTCGTCTAAGGAAGCGAAGACCGTCATGCACGAGGTCCACTCCGGATTATGCGGAGCTCATCAGGCAGGAGCCAAGATGAAAAATAGCATCAAGCTTAAAGGGTTCTATTGGCCCACCATGTACGAAGATTGCAATCAATTCGCTCGTACATGTCACCAATGCCAAGCATTCGGCCCAGTCCCTCGGCGGCCACTTAACCCGCTCCATCCAACAGCGCCTACTTGGCCATTTGCAGAGTGGGGTATGGATATTGTGGGACCATTCCCACCATCGTCCCAGGGGCACAAGTTCATACTCGCTGCCACCGATCACTTCTCCAGATGGGTGGAAGCCGTCCCACTATGGGAAGTTACAGGGGAGATAGTTGCTCGTTTTGTGCGGCACTATATCATATACAGATTCGGCACCCCCAGTCGGATTATATCCGATAATGGCACGCCGTTCAAGAACAAGACTGTTTATGCTTTGGCGGCCAAGTTCCATACCGATTGGAGGACGTCATCAGTCTACAATCCCCAGGCCAATGGTTTAGCCGAGGCCTTCAACAAAACCCTATGCAAGCTGCTGTCTAAGATAGTAGGTGGCCGCAAGCGGGATTGGGGTGAGAAGGTCCACGAAGCCCTATGGGCCTATCGTACCATCTACAAAACCCCTACGGGATGTTCCCCATTCTCTTTGGTCCACTGAGCCGAAGCAATGATCCCTGTGGAGATCGAGCTAGCATCTTACCGCGTTGCTGTGCACGCCGGATTGCCAGGCCAAGACCAATATGAAATTGAAAGAAGGCTCGAGGAATTGTCCAACCTTGAAGGTCAAAAAACTCAAAGCCCATAAACACTTACAAGTGTATCAAGCCCGCATGACACGTGCCTATGATAAGCTGGTCAAGCAATGGGCGTTCAAGAAAGGCGACCTTGTCATGGTCAAAGAAAAGGAGGTTCTCGCGGGAAGATCCAGCGGCAAACTCCAGCCCAATTGGCGTGGACCTTACGTCATCCAGAAGGTCTACGAAGGAGGGGCCTATACGGTCCTTGACCACAAGGGAGACAATCCCTTCCCTCCTCTCAACGGCAAGCACATGAAACTCTACTACGCGCCACAGCAAGAGTTTCCCCAGCAGTCCTCACAGGACAGTACCTCTCCTCAGTGAAGGTTCAAAAAAAAAAAAAAAAAAAAAAGAGGGGTTAAAAATACTGATACCCCGGCGGACTCAGTCAGCCTTCAACGGTTGGCTGGGGGTAAAAAGGCCACAGACCCGGTCGAGGTGAAAACCCGAAAGGGCGCCTCGGGCAAAAATGGGCAACCCCTCGGTGTGAAAACCCGAAAGGGCGCACTGGAAAAAGCTAAAGGGGGCCAGCCTCGGCGAAAACCCGAAAGGGCGGTGAGGTTGGTAATGAAAAAAAAAAATCCTCTCTCTGTCTATTCTATGAGTGGCTCTAAGTCAATGACTCCACCCCATCTCCACCAACACATCATATTGATGTCTTGGCTATACCTTACATGTCAGTCTATGACACCTAGTCCTACCAACATTTTGAGGTTGTCATATTTTGTCCCATCGGGCATGGCCTCAGTACGCTCTCTCGAGCTGCCAACCGATGTCGTCTTTTGACTCCCTTTTGTCCCATCGGGCATGGCCTCAGTATGCTCTTTCGAGCTGCCAACCGATGTCGTCTTTTGACTCCTTTTTGTCCCATCGGGCATGGCCTCAGTATGCTCTCTCGAGCTGCCAACCGATGTCGTCTTTTGACTCCCTTTTGTCCCATCGGGCATGGCCTCAGTATGCTCTCTCGAGCTGCCAACCGATGTCGTCTTTTGACTCCCTTTTGTCCCATCGGGCATGGCCTCAGTATGCTCTTTTGAGCTGCCAACCGATGTCGTCTTTTGAGTCCCTTTTGTCCCATTGGGCATGGCCTCAGTATGCTCTCTCGAGCTGCCAACCGATGTCGTCTTTTGACTCTTCTTTGTCTCACCGGGTTTGGTCTCAGTATGCCCTCTCGGGCTACCAACCCATTTCGCCTTTCGGCTCGTAGATTTGACTCATTCGTCCCACCTGGGCTGTCAAATCTACCCGTTTGTCCCATTTGTGTGACATATACGTCCCTACGGGAATGCCACTTTCTCCTCGCCCCCTGGGCGTTATAGGGTTAAAAAAAAAAGGAGGGGTTAAAAATACTGATACCCCGGCAGACTCAGTCAGCCTTCAACGGTTGGCTGGGGGTAAAAAGGCCACAGACCCGGTTGAGGTGAAAACCCGAAAGGGCGCCTCGGGCAAAAATGGGCAACCCCTCGGTGTGAAAACCCGAAAGGGCGCACTGGAAAAAGTTAAAGGGGGCCAGCCTCGGCGAAAACCCGAAAGGGCGGTGAGGTTGGTAATGTGAAAAAAAAAATCTTTGCTCTGTCTATTCATTGGGTGGCTCTAAGTCAATGACTTCACCCCATCTCGACCAAAAACATCATAGTGATGCCATGGCTACGCCTTACATGTCATCCTATGACACCTAGTCCCACTGGCATTCTGACGGTGTCATACTTTGTCCCATCGGGCTCGGCCTATGCATGCCTCTTCCGGGCTGCTGACCCATTCCGCCTATCAGCTTCCGGGTTCACCTCACATGTCTCTTCTGAGCAGTTAAACCCGTTTACTCTCTTGTCCCACTGGGACTGGCCTCAGTATGCTCTCTCGGGCTGCCAACTTTTTATGCCTTTCGGCTCATCTTATCTTCTTGGGATTGGTCTCAGTATGCTCTCTCGGGCTGCCAACCCATCATGCCTTTTGGCTCACTTTTCCTTCTGGGATTGGCCTCAGTATGCTCTCTCGGGCTGCCAACCCATCGTGCCTTTTGGCTCACTTTTCCTTCTGGGATTGGCCTCAGTATGCTCTCTCGGGCTGCCAACTTTTTATGCCTTTCGGCTCATCTTATCTTCTTGGGATTGGTCTCAGTATGCTCTCTCGGGCTGCCAACCCATCATGCCTTTTGGCTCACTTTTCCTTCTGGGATTGGCCTCAGTATGCTCTCTCGGGCTGCCAACCCATCGTGCCTTTTGGCTCACTTTTCCTTCTGGGATTGGCCTCAGTATGCTCTCTCGGGTTGCCAACCCACTATGCCTTCGGCTCACCTTTCTTTTTGGAATTGGCTTCAGTATGCTCTCTCGGGCTGCCAATCCATCATGCCTTCTGGCACATGTCCCACTGGGTCTGGCCTCAGCATGTCCTCTCAGGCTGCCAACCCACCTACTCGCCTATCGGCTTTCGGGTTTGACTTTCACGTCCCACTAGGGCTGTCAAACCTATCTTTGTCCCATCGGGAATGGCCTCAGTATGCTCTCTCGGGCTGCCAACCTATCTCGCCTATCGGCTCTCGGATTTGACTCTCACGTCCCACTAGGGCTGTCAAGTCCACCCTTTTTCTTCTTCTGGGTCTGGCCTCTGCATGCCCCTTTCGGGCTGTCAACCCATCTCGCCTCTTGGCTTCAGACTTGACACATATATCCCACAAGGATCGCCAAGTCTATTCCTTTGTCCCCACGGGCTTGGCCTCAGTATGCTCTCTCGGGCTGCCAACCCTATTTGCCTATCGGCTCATGGATTTGATTCATACGTCCCACCCGGGCTGTCAAATCCCCTCCTTTCATCGCTTCGGGTCTGGCCTATGTATGCTCTCTCGGGCTGCCAACCCATCCCGCCTATCGGCCTCTAGGTTTAACCCGCATGTCCCTTTCGGACTGTTAAACCAACTCCTTTGTTGTTCTAGCCGGGCTTGGCATATGCACACCCTTTTCGGGTTGCTAGCTCGGTCAACCTTCGGTTTTGGATTTGGCTAATTGCGTCTCATTAGGACAGTCGAATCCACCCATCTTGTCACACCGGGCTTGGCCTCAGTATGCTCTCTCGGGCTGCCAACCCACTATGCCTTTCGGCTCCTTTCTATCCCACTGGGTTCGGTCTCAGTATGCTCTTTCGGGCTGCCAACCCATTACGCCTTTCGGCTCGTTTCTATCCTCTTGGGTTCGGTCTCAGTACGCCCTCTCAGGCTACCAACCCGTTTCGCCTTTCGGCTCACAGATTTGATTCATTCGTCCCAACCGGACAATCAAATCTACTCACTTGTCCCACCTCTGCGGCACACACGTCCCTACGGGAGTGCCACCTTTTCCTCGCCTTTTGGCATTATAGGACCAAAAAAAAAAAAGAAAAAAAATTGGGGTTAAAAATATTGAGACCCCAGCGGACTTGGTTGTTTCTGTTAGAAGAGCAATCAAGGGCAAAAATGCTTTAACCCGGCTAAGGTGAAAACCCGAAAGGGCGCCTTAGGCAAAAATGGGTACCCCTCAGTGTGAAAACCCGAAAGGGCGCACTGGAAAAAGCTAAAGGGGGCCAGTCCTGACGAAAACCCGAAAGGGCGGTAGGGCTGGTAAAGTGATAAAAAAAAGAAAAAAAAAGAAAAGGCTTATCAAGCATCAGACTCGCTCCTCCTCAGCTCAGTAAGGCGAGTCTCACTCTGAAGAGCTTCCTCTTGGAGCCCCTCAAGCCCACGGCGGAGGGTCTACATCAACATGCGCAAGACTGCGCTCTTCTTCGGTCCCCTGGACCTCTCACAAAAGCGCCTCCTCACTGTGGGAGACCACCTGCTCGCGCTCGTAAGCGACCTCGGCCAGGGCGTCCACCTCAGCCTGGGCCGCCCAAAGTTTGCAAAGCTGTTGCTGCTCCTGCTGAATGATCAGCTGAGTCCTCCGCCTTCGTTCTTGAATAGCGCGAAGGTAGGCGAACTCCTCCCGTAAAGACGCAAGCTCAGTCATCCAGGCGTCCCAAGGGAGACCAAATGCATGCATTTGGCAATGCTAC
The DNA here is from genome assembly GCA_022559845.1 of Amorphophallus konjac. Taxonomy (NCBI): domain Eukaryota; kingdom Viridiplantae; phylum Streptophyta; class Magnoliopsida; order Alismatales; family Araceae; genus Amorphophallus; species Amorphophallus konjac. The sequence goes on from JAHNEJ010003129.1 coordinate 22,583, forward strand.
ACCAAGTGGAGGACCATTCGGCCACTCCATCACAAGGGCCAGGAAACTTTGAAGCAGCTTTGAAGCCTCACTAGTTGAAGCTAAAATAAAGAAAGGAGTTGCCTCAGCCCGTGTACGGCCGACATCTATCCAGACCAACATACCCTAAGGGCTGGTCTACATCAACCTTGGCTATCACAAGTCAGCGGTTAGCCAGCTTTAACATTCAGCGACATACCTCAGCGGTCAATCGACACATCAACATGTTCGGCTACACCTCATATGTTGGCCCGCACATCTTCGGCGACATACCTCAGCGGTCAACCGGCACAATGACTTTTGGCCAAATGTACCCCCAAGGGTCGGCCAATGTTGATTTTCAGCTCTCACAGCTCGATAGTCAATCAACGACGATTCAGATGGATGTGTTTCTTTGAGACAGGCCTACATCAACTTCAGGCTAACAAGTCTCTCAGAAGCAAGCCCCCATCAACTCGGGCCAACAAGTCTCAGAAGCAGGCGCCCATCAACTTCGGGCTAACAAGTCTCTCAGAAGCAAGCCCTCATCAACTCCAGGCCAACAAGTCTCTCAGAAGCAGGTCTACGTCAACTCCGGGGAACATCAACCACGCCCTCGCCGGCAGGGACATCTTCCGTTGGGCCTTCAGCGACCCAGGAGGTGCCTCGATCAAAGGCATCAGAACTGTCAGAAGCGACACGGCGAGGAGGCAAAGGCGGCATGGACTTGTCAGTCTGTTGCACATAATGTTCGTTAGGGCCGGTCGCTCTCGACCCCCGCGCGACACCTCGGCTCCGGCTTGGACGAGCCATATCTGTAACTTCTCAAAAAAAAAAATATATAGAAGAGAAAAAAAATACAAGAGCATTAGAGATTATGGTTCAAACCACCTCAATGTAGGAGCTACGCTCCAGACACAAGTCCCTCAGCGGACATGTCACAATACATATGAAAATGCACGGGCCATCAGCCCCTGCCTCCGGCTGTCCCGGATGTCCCGTGGGGGGCACTTGTTGTAACCGGAAAAATATACATGTGGCCGGAGGCTTCATGCTTTCGGTGTTGGCTTGGTCCAACCCGTTCTATCCCGCGGAAGCGAGGAGAACCCGCGATAAACCCACGGAGACTATTATAGTCATGTGATTCCGGGTTTCAATCAATCAACCCAAGCCCTAAGGGTGTGAAGACGTGCTATGCACATTGTTTTGGTACCTCGACGGCGTGTATCACGTCTCGTAGGATCAAAAAACTCTTTCCCCCGACGGACGAGTGAGGCGCAAAAGACGACGAACAAAGCGAGGAGAAGGCTCTTCCTCTTTCACGTGGAGTCAAGTGCAGAAACGTCGCTGTCGGAGCCGTACGGAGGATTTTTTACAGAAGCCAAGAGGACTGCCCGGGGAGGGGGGAACCCGCCCGGGGAGGGGGGAACCCGCCCGGGGTATAAAGCCCCCGGGCGGGTCTCCCCGCGGCTGCGCGCGGGCGGGCAGACCCGCCCGGGGTCTGCCCACCCCGGGCAGGTCCGCCCGGGGTGCCGCGCACCCGGGCGGGTCTGTCCGGGGTGCCGCGCCCCCGGGCGGGTCCGTCCGGGGTGCCGCGCCCCCGGGTCGGTCCGCCCGGGGTGCTGCGCATCCGGGTCAGTCTAGAAACTGCCCATTTTTCAAAAAATTGGAGGGAATGGAACCCGCCCGGGGTCGCCTTGACCCGCCCGGGTCCCACTTCCCCCGGGCCGGTTCCCTACTTTCTATAAATAGCCCCTATGAGGTCCCATTTAGAGGAGGCTTCTGGAAGGGACTTAGAGTCCGTGGCAAGGAGAAATCTCTTGTTCGTTGTCTTGGCCTATTTGGGGTATGTGACACCCCGGGCTTTGTCATTATGCCCCTACGTGGGCGTTGTTGTTGCGCCCCTACGTGGGTCTTGTATTTATGTCCCTACGTGGGCTTTGTCATTATGCCCCTACGTGGGCGTTGTTGTTGTGCCCCTACGTGGGTCTTGTATTTATGTCCCTACGTGGGCTTTATCATTATGTCCCTACGTGGGCGTTGTTGTTGTGCCCCTAGTGGGTCTTGTACTTATGCCCCTACGGAGTATATTTACGTTTATGCCCCTCAGCGGGCTTTGTTTGTAATTATGCCCCTCAGCGGGTCATGTTTGTAAGTCTTTACGTCCCGGGACGACTAAGTCTTATATTTCTGCCCCAATAATGGCGAAATTACAAAAATATCCTTCCCGGGACTGTAAAAGACCGAAGTCCTGTAATTTACAGTTATACCCTGTAATCTTTTGTAATTGGGACTACGTCCCTATCTCCCACTCCAAAGTGGACATTTGTATAGTCGACAATCCGCCGACAACTTTTGTACTCATATGGAATTATAAAAGCACTCAGCATGCTCCATGTGTGTCCTCGAGGGAAAATTACATGGAAACCCTTGGCTTTCCAAATTTGCATATATACCCTTCCTTCAGCCAAATTGACAGAGACATACTTTCTATGAAACCCTTTGTCATTCTTTTGGTCCAGGAATGTCGTCAGCTCAGTCTCGCATTCGGGTATTACCTATAAGCCTAGGTCTATGGTCTGGCAAAATTACCAAAATACCCTTGTAACCTAAACATGGCCTCAGAGCCCTCGAAACCCTCCAGAAAGAGCCTCAATGCCTTGGGGAGTTAGAGATACAGCTTCACTTCCACTCCAGCCCAGAAAATTTCATAAATGTCCCTGGCCTGGAAAATTACCAAAATACCCCTGGATTGGTAAAATTACCAAAATCCCCCCGGGGTCCAGAAAACTTCCCTTGCTTTAAAAATGCCTATGGCTCCCGCATATTTGCGCCTCTGTGCCTAAATCTTAGGGTTTTGCTCAGACCTAGCCCTAATCTAGTTGTTTCTATGTGTTGGTGGTAAATAAGTGGTCATGGAGAGTCTCTCGAGTGAGCTTGCCCTCCACATCAGAACCTCTGTAGAAGTCTTTTGGAACTTCTTTGACAGTCAAACAAAGGTGTTCGGACGTTAGGCCGATGTAAATCAACACTGACTCCGGTCAGTGGGGAAAGGTCCAGCACTCGAATCCAAATCGTCTGATATGACGCGCACCCACGGAACCCTCTCTACGCAGAGGAGTGTTTCTTTTCAAAAAGAACGAAAATCTACCTTTTATCTACGATAAAAGTCGATTTAGATTTTTTCCGTGTCTCACAGTGTTCTATACTAGAAGATGCATAATATCAGCTGTTAGATCAAATCCAGTGCTTAATATCTGCAGAAGAAGAAAGGGGATGAAGGAAACCCTAAACTTTCTCTCCCTGGCTCCATTTCCCCCACTGTGTTCCACCTTTTCACCCTGCAATGAACATGACCATCTGATCCTCCCTTTTTGTCTGCCTTCCATCCTTCTCTCTGCTCCCTTCCTGATATCACCAATCAGGACTCCTCACCAGACACTCATCAGAGCTTCCTTATAGATCAGAAGTATCGGCTGCATGCCACTTCCAACATGGTTCCTCACTCTTCATTCTCTTTTCTTGGTTTGGGACTTGGGTTGTTATTCATTCGCACCTGATGGATGTTAGGCTGATGGTAAGGAGGATGGCAACACAATCACAACGTGTCATTGCCCTGCCAGTTTTTTTTAGTTAACTATGCAAAAGCGTATCCGATCTACTCATGTCTGGAGGTAGAGGCCCTTTTGGAATTCTTGTGAATTGGCTGCTTGCAATGGTCTTGGGATTTTGATATGTGGAGTTTAGTGAGGTGCAGGACGATGGTTTTAAAATTAGTCAAGCAGTCAAAAATGCTAGAAGTAATGAAGAGCTTCATCTAGGTTAAGCACTAATGAAAACTTCAAAATCAGTCAAGCAGTTGAATATGTTAGAAGTTTGGAAATCATCTATGTCAGATGCTGGTTAATCCAGATTGATATTGGATTAGCATCGACCAAGCTTGATCCATGACCTGATTTCATTTAGAATTCCTAGCAAGAAATATAATTCCTGAGAGATGTATTTAGAACCCTTCATGAATTTGTCATTTATTTTCTTTCTTCTTTTTGATGGGGTGAAAATTGAAGAGTTATGAGAGATGCAAATTGGGGTCTATCATCTATGTTTCTCTTCATGTTTATGTTCTTTCTGGTGTCACCTTGCGATGATACCATTGTCTTAACTTATTACCTGGCAGTTCTGTTATGTTTCTTGTTTGCTGCACTCTGCATTGTAGGTTCCACTTATTTTTGACAACTGACTTGTGCTGATGGCAGGTAGTTTTTTCTGTTCTATTTCACAGAGCTCTTTTTTCTTCAGTAGCATTTAACTCTGGTAGTATGGTGGAAAAGAGTAAGCCAGTTGAGGATTATAATCTGTCTAAAGGTGGGAAGACGAGCAAGAAGAGTTTAAGGCTGAAGAGAGGACATCATGGGGCTGACAAGGGGCACAATTCTTTTAATGAAGTTGGGAAGAGAAAGAGCAAAAGAAATGCAAGTATAAGAGGCCAACTTGGAGTGGAGAAGAATCAACATTTAGAAAACTCATCAATGATGAACAAAACAAAGCCTTCTGAATCCTTGAAGGCTCATGCTCTACCCACTGCACAAACATCCATTCTTAGGTTTGGTGTTTTCATTTTGGTAGCCAGTAAAAATATTACTTTTTGTTCCATCTGCCTGACAAACACAGTAGTTTTTACTTTATACGTCTTACTGCCATTCTTTTATACATCTGTATTATTTTATGCTAAGCAGCTAAGCCACTTGGTCCCATGTAGGAAGAAAGTGGACCCTGAGACTGCAAATTACTTCTATAAGATCACAAATCTTTTTGAAAATAATGAAATTGATTTGGAAGAGCGGTCTGTTCTCTGTGGCAATGCCCTAGAAGAAACCAGGGGGAAAGAGCTGGAGCTAGCTACTGATGTAATTATAAGCTGTACATTGCAAACTCTTCTGGAAGGTTGTGATTTAGACCAACTCTGCAGCTTTCTTCTGAGCTCTGCAGAAGTCTTTTCTTATATTGCAACAGATAAGTGTGGATCCCACGTGGCGGAGACAGCTCTCAGGTCTTTGACTGTGCATGTTCGGGACCCATATGCTCACTCCACAGTTGAAGATGTATTGATGAAGATATGTGAGGTACTTATGGTACACATGTTGACTACTTGTCACTTCAGTTTCATCCTTAGATAATTGCCTTTGTTTATGCTTATCAGGTAGTTGTTGTTGACTCTGTCAAAATGATGTCTAGTCCGTATGGATCACATGTTCTTCGGAGCCTGATTTGCATTTGTAAGGGACTACCAATGGACGCTTCAGAGGAGTATCACAACACGAAGTCATCTTCAGCCTTAGCTGGGCGTTTGAACATCAAGTTCCCTCAATCAAGTGGAAAGAATCCACATCAGCTTGAACATGGTTTTCCTGATACTTTTAAATTCCTTGTGAGGGAAATTTTAAGGCATTCAAAAGATGAAGTTGCAACTTTATGTGCCAACAAATATAGCAGTTTGGTTATGCAGGTAAGCCAGCATTTACCTTTTATTCATTACTCCCTTATTGGCTATTGACTTCCTTATCTTTTTATTTGTTTTTTTAAGGTTTTTCCTCATTCCCTTTTTTGGGGAAAAAGTGGTGGTACAACATATCATTAATATAAGAGTTATAAAAAAAACTTTACTCATATAGCTCCTATCTGTCATCAAACAAAAACCTCAATTGGTTAACTCGAAAGGCTGCTCACTTGAAAGAAAAGACTAACCTAATGTACCACCCTGGATAAGGTGGTGATTTGTTCCCTCATTTATGCTCCCCGAGAGGCATGAACCATTTTCTATTACATTGCAGGCATCCACTTCTAACCATCTTTCTGATTTTCTTTTCAGCTATTCTCACATTGATCTGTAGATTCCAAAATTTGCCCTTGCTATTCTCCATCATCAAATCCATGATTGTAACATGATGTATCAGCCATGTTACCTTTCTGTCTGCTCTAAGTGGTCATTTTACCTCATCCATTGACTGAGCATGCATTCATTGGTACCTGAAGCATACCAGTCAACTTGATCAAATCTGAGTAGAGAGGGTGAAACTAATGAAGATAGGCATCCTCTCACTTCTGCACTGGTAGAAAGCATCCTGGATATGAGGAAGAAAGACTGCCAGTCTGTCACACATCAGTGCTTGCAGTTTGTCTTTTCTGCCTTCCATGCAGAACTTTGATTTTCAGTGGTGTAGATACTTTCTGAACTGCTCTGGTAAATGGTCCTGTGCAATCACCTCAGTAATGACCATGACTGATCCAGAAGGTAGGCATCACTTTCCAGCACCATTTTCTTTGGTCCTTGTAGGAAAACAGGGGTACTTCTGTAATAGACAGTGATTTTTTTGTAATATTGGAGGCTACTTTGGTTTTCTTGTAATTTTCCCTTTCTTTCTGGTTGCTCTTTAATAGGATGGCAGAGTTGTAAATTGTTCATTGAGGCTTGACATAAAGAGCAGGGCGAACTGCCCAGGAGGGTGGTTTGCAATCTCCCTCTTTCTCTTTCTCCCATCGGTGTCTCTCTCACTTTCTCTCTGTTCTAACATTGTATCAGAGCAGTCTCAAGCATAATCAGTATTCCTCTCTCTAGTCGATTCTAGAGATAGACTCTGGGAAAAGGGTGTCATGCGGTGGGGGTGCCCGGAGGTCACCTCCAGTGAGAACCAGGTGGCTTTTGGGGGCACGCAGCACTGGACTCAACGAGGAGGCTTCCAGAGGCCAGAGGTCCCGATCAGTTTCCTGGGATTCCAGTCCCAGGGACCAATGTGCTACTGTTGTGGAAGGCGGGGACATCTGCAGAGGGTATGCCCCTCTCCAGTGGGGGCGAGAGAACCCGGGGATACTATTCATTTGGGTCAGGCAAAGAGAGGGGGTGCCCCGCCAGTCCGGTAGTCCTACATGGAGGTTGTCAGGGGCAAAGGGAGAGAAAAGGGGCTCGCAGATGGTTGTGTGGAGGGAAGCCAGCTACCGGCCGAGGTGGTGAGTTGATGGAAGGAGTGGCTGAAGAGATGCCTCTGGGTGGCACCGATGGTGGGGGGAATTAATGTGACGAGGGTGAGGGAGGTGATGGCCAAAGGTAGCAGAGGAGATGCTAGATGGGAGGTCCAGGGTAAACCGAGCAGGATTCCTGGCCATCGGAAGCTGCGAGCAGGTGGTTGGGGAGGTGGCCACAGTAGTCTTTGGGCTGGCTGACAGGGTGGTGCATAGGGTAGCGAGATGGGATCACGAGCGAGGGACCTTCCCGGATCCCAAGATCTGCCGGTGTCGTCTCCGCCTTGTGCGGGTTCCCCTAATATACTGCGATAAGGCCAGGGCGTCACTGTTGGCCAGCAGCTTTGTGGCAGTCATGGTCGGAACAATTTCCCTCGCCATGGAGGGTGACATGGTTAAGCTGGCAGTGACAGTCCAGGTGAGCGGCCCCTTGGTAGCACCGATGGTGGTCACCAGCCAGATTGATGGTGAGGTCTTCTCTATCACTGTCCACCTGCGACAGTCTGCGCAGGGGTCGCCGGTGCTGGAGGAGGAAGAAGAACTGGATACCGGGGTCGTGGCACCCAACTAGCAGCCCATGTGAATTCAAATTTTAATTCAAATTTCGTGGCTGGTGGATCGGGTACAAGAGCCGGTTTTAGGCACCATAGCTCGTCGGATGTAGCCTCTTTACCCGAGACCGCTACCCGCTTGTCTAGGAACCCTTACAGGGAGCCCCAATGCAACCTGAAAGCTGCATTTTACCCAGATCTGAACAGCACTATCATGAGGGTCATCTCCATTCATCAGCAGGCACTCTCCATTCATTTCCACAATGTGAGAGATGACTTTTCATGGTACTTCTTGGGAGTCTATGGCCCCCAAAATAGAGAAGAGGAGAGCCCTATGGGATGAATGAACTGCTTTCATATCACCAAAGCTTAGCTCGGCCTTGGTGTGGTGTGGGTGATCTCAATGTTGTGACTGCCACTTGGGCGAGGACATGGGGGAAACCCCCCTTCGGGGAAATGGAGGACTTCAGCGACTTCATAGAGGAGGCAACTTTGATTGATATTGGCTTGGCAAATGCTCAGTTCACTTGGTCCAACATGAGGGTAGCATCTTCATGCTCTAGGCTAGATAGATTCTTAGTCTTCGTTGATTGGGAGGACCATTACCCCCATGTGCAGGCATGTTGCTTGGCAAGGTCGGTATCTAATCATAAGCCCATTCTAAGGAAGACCAGTAGTAGGCATGTGGTGAGACAACACTTCAGATTTGAGAGATACTAGCTCAAGGAGGCAGATTTCATGGTGACTATTAGGTAGGCTTGGAATGTGTAGATGTAGGAATAGTTGGCTATGGCTACATTAGTGCGCAAACTTAAGCATCTGGATCAAAATGTTTAAGGACTGAGGGTGTGGGCAAGACCCTCCTTGGCAGAGAAGCATATGTCTGAATTCTTCATCAGTTGGAGGGACTAGATTGCTTGAAGGAGGCAAGGCTGCTGGATGACTCTGACAGGACGCTCAGTGATGTACTTAGGTCATAGTTTGAAGAGATCCGCTAAGGGAAGAGATATATACTGGAAGTAGAGGTCGAGAGAGAAATGATTTACGGAGGGGGACAGGAACACAACTTATTTCCAAAAATTGCATCGGGGAGAAGAAGAACCAACCTCATATCTTCAATCAAAGTAGGGGAGCATATCTTCATGACACATGAGGAGATCAAAGTGTAGGCCATAGACTTCTACTATAAACTTTTCACTGATGATCGGATGGCTAGACTGGGGATTACAGATGGCCTCCTTTCCCACCCATTGCTAGAAGAGAGTGAATCTCTCTCCTACCCCTTCTCGAAGGAGGAGATCCGTCAAGCAGTCTTTTCTCTTGCAGGCGACAAAGCCATGGGCTCAGATGGATTCCCAATGGTTGTCTACCATAAATACTGAAACATTATCGAGGATGACCACTTTCAGGCACTAGGTGAATTTCAAGAGGTGGAGGGCCCACCTGAGGGGCTTCAATAAAGCTCTCTTGGTGCTCATCCCCAAAAATCAAGGAGCACAAATCTTCCTAGATTACAGACCCATCAATTTGTTGATGGAGCATACAAAATAATCACTAGGCTACTAGTCATGAGATTAGACAGCATGATTGGCAGAGTAGTTAGTGTTCACTATGGGGCCTTTATTGGGGGACGACACATATGGGAAAACTTTCTAGTTGCACATGAATGCTTGTACGCCATGAAGACTCAGAGGAAGAGAGGTGTGGTTCTGAAGTTGGATTTTGAAAAGACATATGACTAGGTCAGTTGGGTATGTTTGTTTGAGGTCATGACAAGGATGAGATTAGTGGTAGAGGACTTCGTTAGAGAATCCCATATTCCCCCTTAGTATACATTCTGAGAAGGATGTGGATGAGAGTGGAAGGGGCAGGTCTGATCAGAGGATTCCAGCCGAGGCCAGACAATGTGGGCATTACCCATCTGCAGTTTGCTGATGATACCATCTTATTTCTTGCAGAGGATGAGAGCCAACTATATGTAGCCAGACTGATGTTATAGCTGCTTGAGGAGGTCAGTGGGTTGAAGGTGAAGTTCAACAAGAGCCATATTGTTGGGGTTAGCATGGAGGAAAGATCACTCAGGAGAGCAGCATTCATATTAGGGTGCCATATCGGAGAGTTTCCTTACTCTTATTTGGGTCTCTCCCTGTCTCCAGGGGCTATACGTTATAGTGATTGGTAGTGTGTGGTGCACAGGTATGAGTCTAGACTGGCAGGGTGGAAGGCGAGACTTTTCTCTTATGAGGGGAGAATGGTGCTATGCAAATCTGTGCTGGATAGTCTTCTAATATATTTCTTGTCCATTTCCAGATCTCGAAGACGGTGGCAAAGAAATTTGAGTCTACTCAAGCACGTTCCTTCTGGCATGGCAGCAGGGGTTGGTATGATATTTTTTGGGGTAGACTCTCTAAGAGTAAGGATATGAAAGGTGTGGGTATGTTGAACTCTGAAAAATTTCTCAAACCCGGAGGGACTCCCTTCGGGTATTTCAAACTCGGAGGGACCCTTTCCGGGTATTGTTAAACCCTATAAAAAAGAAAAAAAACCAAACCCGGAGGGACTCACTCCGGATATTTCAAACCTGGAGGGACCCCCTCTGGGTATTGTTGAACCCTATTAAAAAAACCCAAACTTGGTGGGACTCCCTCCGAGTATTGTTAAGCCCTATTAAAAAAAAAAACAAACCCGGAGGGACTCCGTCCGGGTATTTTAAACCCAGAGGGACCCCCCCTCCGGGCATCTCTCAATCTCTCCACCCGTTTTTCCACTTATGCCCCTCCTTGTTTCAAATCCGGAGGGGCTGAAATGTCCACAGCCCGTTCATCTCCCTCCGAGTAACTCCTCTCCATTTCCATAAATAGAAAAGGACTTGGCCATGGAGAAGGAAGCTTGCATCTCTTGCCCCCATGCCCCCCTTGGAGAAGTTTGAAGCCTTGAAGACTTGGAGGAGTTTGGAGTTTCTTGAAACTGGAAGCCCGTGGACTTATTTTCAACTCAATCTTGGAGATTTCTTGGAGCTCTTAGAGGCACAGGATCTTGAAGGCAAGAATTTTGAAGACTTTGCTAAATTTGTATAAAACAAAAACTCTTAATCAAGTGTATGATTCATATAAATACCCTATGATGAGAAAAATATGTTTCATGCCTTCGTAAAATTTATGTAAACTTCCGAATAATGATATGATGTTCAGAGATAGGCAAAGGTCTTGGAAGTTGTGGAAAATTTGCAGAAAGGCTCTATTTTGTTCAGAAACTACAGTCTTAACCCGAAGTTTTGCGAATTGTGGAAATCTCCAAGAAAATTTTAAAATCCAAAAAATTCAGAAATTGCATAAAAGTTTTATTGTTGCTCAGAAATTACAATTTTACCCGGTAACTTGTCACAAATTGCGAATAAACCCTTCTTCAAGGAAAAATTGCGAATAAACCCCAAAAGGGTTCAAAATTGCAAATATGCCCAAAAAAGGTTTGGAATTTCAAATATATCCCAAAAAGGGTTTGAAATTGCAAACATACCCAAAAAGAGTTTGAAATTACAAATATGTCCAGAAAAGATCTAAAATTACAGAAACACCTCGCTGGTGGAAAATTACAAAAATACCCCTAATGACGAGAAAGTTACAAAATGCCCCATGTTTGCATAAATGCCATCATCTTCTCAAGAGAAGTTGAGAATTGCAAATATATCCTTGCCTTGTGCAAAAATGTCCTTTATGGACATCACGTCAACTTAATGGTCCCATCTTGATCGAAATCAAATTCGATGTGAAGATCTTGGCTGGAATCAAATCTCACAGTCTGTTAGTAATCATCTTGGTGATCCAACGGTTCGATCGTGGTTATATTGGCGACCCAATGGTCCAGTTGGGATAAAATTCAAATCAACGGTCATATTTCGATCTAGAGTAAATCCAACGGTCGGATCTTGACTAAACTTAACTCTAACGGTTAGATCGCGATCCAGAGCAAATCCAATGGTAGAATCACGGCCAAACTCAAATCTAATTGTTAGATCTTGATCTGGAGCAAATTGAAAGGTTTGATCTTTACCAAAATTAAATCTGACGGTCCGATAGTGATCATATTGGCGATCCAACAGTCCGATCGTGATATAATTCAAATCTAACAGTTTGATCGTGACTAGGAATAAATTCGATGGTCTGATCTCTACCAAAAGACATAATCCGGTGGCTTGATTGCGATTGGATACAAAATCTGATAGTTTGATTGCAAGTGAAAACTAAATAGGATGGTCTGATCTTGATTGAATATAAAATCCAACGGTTCGATCATAACCGAATGTAGATCTAATGATGGATTTGTGATTGAATATAAATCAAATGACCCGATCATATAATCGAGGTTTCATGTACTATGTATAATAGATTCAAGGAATGAAATATTCAATTTTCTCTTGCGAATGTGTATCTCTAATAGATGATCTCTTTGATGGAATCTATTAGATAAAACCCTCATATCATGACAGATATTGTAGAGGTTAGGGGTGTCTTTGATAGTTAATCAAAAGTGTTCGGACGTTACACCAATGTAAATAAACACTAACTACGGTTGGTGGGGAAATGTCCAGTACACGAACTCCACATCAGTTGATAAACCAAACTCGCAGAATTAATAATAGGCATTTTTGTATGAAAACCATTGTTAGAGGTGAATTTGCAAAAAAATAATTCCTAGAAATGTATTAACAGGTATATCACTGGGTTAATTCAAATAGTACATAAATGTCATTTAAGCGTAGTTTTTTTGCAAGTTTTTAACAAAAAGAAGTGATATGCCTGCAAGTATGAGATTTTTGCACAATTCAGATTTACACGGTGATATGCCTACTAATATATTTGCAGGAATGATTTTTTTGTAAATTTCCGTTTAACAATGATTTCATGCAAAAAACCCTTAATAATATGTATGCTAATCAATTAGTTAAAATATGTGCATATTTATCTAACAAATGGATATAAAAATTAATTTTTCACATGAAACAGATTGGCACGCCTAGTGAGACTTTTTCTGCCTTTCATCTCTCTGTCAAAAAATACCCTGACCTTTACAAAGGTTGTGACATTCTTCATTCTCTTACAGGAGAAATAACAAAAAAAAAATCGGTGATAATGGCTGTTGTGACTTATGGTCCGCTCGTTGTTGCCAACCACATCAGGCACAGCTACCTAGTAGCACCGATCATCTTCGGCAACTTCCCAACAATGGTCAGATCTACCTTCTTCTTAGGGGTGGTTACCGTAACTGAAATGACTCCAACCACATTTGCTACTACTGGGGGGCATCAAGCCTCAAGTTTCATCCTCGAGCTTTTTGGTCAACACAATTCACTTTCAAACTGTTCCTACCAATTGGGGGCAAGGCAACACCATCAGCCTAAAGGAAGAAAGCACACTGCGGCCATGTCATACTCCAGCAAGTCAGTCCTTGTTGGCAATCTTCATATTTGGCTCGATGGAGGTGAGCCGATCATGCCATTGAAGGATTATGTCCCATATATTCCAATCTCAAACCACTTCGGTCTGCTCCGCATACAGGAAAACAAGGAGAAATTGAAGAAGTCTGACACCCAAGCCGCTCCTATTCAAGCCCAGCTAATTGGCTTAGAGCTACTTGCCCAACATCTTCGAGTTCTCGCAGGGCGGGCTGTAATGTAATAAAATTTTCTTCATTATTAGAATCGACGATGTGGACGTTCAAATTGCCAATGTCAAGAAATTGAACTACCATTGTGACTTCCAGGTGCCGACTCCTCTTGGTATTCACTTGTGTAGGCGGTTGAATTGCTGGCGGAGGGTGAGAGCCCTATAGTGTTGACAACATAGTAGACTTTGAAGTCTGTCCCTAGGTCGTAACCCAACCCTCTTCTGTCTTTCTTGGAGAAAGGGGGTTGCCCTCTGACTTGGGAGGGGTACCACAATTGCCGAAAGTAGTCATGTCGGAGAGTCTCCAGTACTTGCGGGATATTCTGCTTTCGGCATATTTCTTTAATATATTTGGGCATATCGTCCATTTCTTGGACGAGTTCGGGGGCACTCTTGGGGATCTCACTCCAGCCGAAGTCATCATTGGGAGGACCTTGAGGTACTAAGTCCCCCTTGTAGAAGATGATGGGCTTAGCGGCCTTATTGGTCTACTTTTTTCCTTTCCTTTGGTACGTGACGATAAACATCTTTAACTACTCGACTTGATGCTCCTCCCTTTAAAACGGCAGTTGCATGCATGCCAAGGGTCGAGAGATACTTTTATCAATTGCCTGACTAATGAGGTTAGCTTCAAAATTAATTTCCTGCTTTTCTAGTCATGAAGGCTTGGTTTTAGCCGTGGTAGCTTGTATGCTCAGTCGTTGCAACCTGGCAAGGTCCTCGTTTACAATTAAGAGCTCTTCTTCATCTTCTTCTTCTTCCACCGCAACCTTTTGCTTCCCTTTATCCTTATTTTAACTGGAGGTTCGACGGTGGGTTCGCCGAAGTATAGTTGAGCGTCCGTCAGATTACATTCTTTTGGATGAAACGGGGCCCGGTCAGCAAAGACTGTGTGTTGCTCTCCACCCTTTGCATATTTGATGTATTGATGGAGAGTTGATGGGATGACCAAATTTTCATGCAACAAGGGCCTCCCGAGAAAGGATTTGTACGATGTATTAGCGTCGATGATATAAAAGGTAGCTTTAGTGACGAAGTTATCCATGGTGACTTCCACTTCTACTTTACCCAGTGCATCTTCTGAATTCTGATTGAACCCTGAAATTTTAACGTCGCTGACCCTTTGCAGGTAGGGGACGAGAAATAAAGACTTAAAAGTATTAAGGGGCATTATATTGACATACGTCTCGGGGTCCACTAGGATTCGATTTAATTCGTGACCATTTATCTTCCCTTGCATATATAGAGGACGATTGCGGCAAGGGGACGAGAGCAGCATATCTTTATCTGTAAATGTAACGGTTGCTGCAAGAGCTTCATATGTTTGAGTCTGAAGTTCAGCCACTTGAGCTTCATAAACCTCTGGCTCTTGTAGAATTTTTACTCGAGCCTCCCTTAATTCTTTACTTCAGGCAATGGCTTCCCATATGGTGACATAAGTTGGCATCCGCTTCATGTGCTGGATGATCTTCCGATCAGCCCGGACACGGGGTTGATCCAACGGAAGGATCATATCTAACAGAGGCTTAGACTGATAGTTGAGCTTCTTACTTGGCTCTACTTTTCCTTGATCATTTGGTTCTTCTTGGAATAGTGTAGCCAGAGATTCTTCCTCTTGAGGAGACAGCTCATCATTATCCTTGCCAGAGGGACCTGCTTGAGCTGGATCAGCCGACTTTTCTTGCGGGATAGAGTTTACTGGCTCTTCTTGTTCATCTAACGGGTCAAAGGAGAAGGTAGTCACCCCACTTTGAATTTCAGTTGAAGTTGCGGGGTTTTTCTGTGGGGCTGGTCTTACTGGCTCTTCTTCCTCATCTGATCGGTCGAAGAAGAAGGTTGCAGCCTGAACTTGAACTTCGGGCACGAGACCCGATTCTTCCCCTCTGAAGACACTGACCCTTTGAGGGTGTGTTGGATTAGCATTCTCGCCATTAGAGGATGCCCAGTGTGTTGTGACTCCTCTGTGTTGATGATGTTGACATATGCTTTATTTCATTGGCAACACCTTGTTTTGATTGATTGGCAACTGTTTATGTTTTGATGAAATTGTTTTATCAGATTGTCTGTGTGTTCTATGCATTTTCACAAGTCTACACATTGCACACACACACACAAGTCTACACACTCAGCATAGTCTATACATCGTGTTGTGTTTGTGCATTGTTGAGAACGTAAGTCAATACATCCATGCACAGTGTGGACAGTAGTGGGTCGACACCCTTCCTAGATGGGTCGACTCCCTCAGAACATTCTAAGTCTATACACTGCATGGCGAGCCCAAACTCTATACATTGCATTGGCTAAAGTCTGCACATCGTCCGTCTTAGTTGAAGTCCATACATTGCACTGCATTGGCATTGGCTAAAGTGTGTACATCGTCCGTCTTAGTTGAAGTCCATACATTGCACTGCATTGGCTAAAGTGTGTACATCGTCCGTCTCACTGGAAGTCTATACATTGGAAGTATGTACAACGGACTGTTCATGCATCAACATTCAAAGTCCATACATTGGACTGTAGCATGCACGAAGCTAAGTCCATACATTGGACTGTAGCACGCATCATTGAAGTCTATACATTGGCCTTAGCTTTCCAAGTCCATGCATTGCATGAGCATAGTCATGAAGTCTATACATTGCACTATGCATCATTCTTCAAGTCCATACAATGCACTGTAGATGCTCGAGGTGAAGTCTGTACATCCTTCATTGAACTTCCAAGTCTATACATCGAGGTGAACTCTGTACATCCATCAGTGAACTTCAAAGTCTGTACATCCACCTGTTCAACTTCGAAGTCTGTACATTGGAAGTTTTACCTACGTTGCACTCGCAAGTCTGTACATCGGTAGCTTTACCGACGTTACACTCGAAGTTTATACACTGATAGCTTTACTGTCGTTTCCCTTGGCAAGTCTATACATTGGAAGTCTATACACTCGACTGCCTTGCCTTGATCAAATATGTACAGAGTTTCCTTGTTCAAGTCTGTACATCGCTCAGTTGGCAAGTCTATACATTGGAAGTCTATACATTCGCTGCCTTGCTTTGTTCAGGTCTGTACAGCCTTTCCTTTGGAAAGTCTATACATCGTGAAGTTTACACATTGGTTGTTGAATGATCTCCAAGTCTGTACATCGTGCATCTTTTAGTTGAAGTCTGTACAGCCTTTGCTTCGCCAAAGTCTGTTCATTAGTCTGCATTGCATTGCATGAAGTCTATACATTGCACGAGCTGAAGCCTGCCTAAGTCCATACACTGGCTGTTGTGTCTGTCAAGTCTACACATTGCATCTTTCATTGAAGCCTGCACATTGCTGCACGTTCAACAGGTCCATACACTGGCAAGCCTTTCAATTGCCTAAGTCCATACATTGTCTGTCTTCCTTAGTGTCTCAAGCATAACGTGAAGTCTATACAATGTATTCACATTCACAAAGCCTTCACAGTCTGGAGTCTGTACACTACATTCGACGAGTTCACAAAGTCTGTACAGGGTTCTATACTTACAACTGATGATCCGATATTCTGTCTGACAGGGATTCTTTACAGAGATTGGTGACTTGGCTCGTGATCCAAGGAGGACGAGGTGCTGTGATGGTGACACGTGGAAGTAGCCCATCACAGGATGCTGCCATGTGGATGAAATTGCCTCGGTTCTGGCGAATTCACTGGTCGGGAAATGTGGAAGCCACGTGCCCTTATCCACCTGCTGCTGGTATATATACAAGTCTTCGTCTTCAGATGAAGGTAGATCGATGAAGTGGGCAAAGTCTATACAGTGAGCGAAAAGCAGTAGAGAGCCACCGATCCACAGAGGAGAAGAAAAAGAAAGAAGAAAGAAAAACAGAGAAGAAGAGAAAGAGAGAAGAGATGAGTTGAGAGAGTGAGATTGAGAGAGCTTGTTCGAGAGGTTGTAAATCAATCTCTTGGTTCAGATACCAGAGCTGATATGTTTGCTCATTGAGAGCTATTTCCCTTTCGGGTTTTCTTATTTTCATCTGCTTCTGTTTTACTGCTTTCGAACTCTTGTTTCTTCAAGCTGTGAGGCAGCATTTGCAGTGGAGGTCTCCACTGGACAGGTGAAGCTGTAATCCTCAGCAGGCGAGACTTGGTCTCGGACGGCTAAGCTGTATTGCCCAGCTGTTGCAGAGGATCTGTTCCTCTGGTCGGCAAGCTGTAAAGCCCAGCGAAGCTGTGTATCAGCGGTTGTATGGCAAGCTGTGTTGCCCAGCTGTTCAAGCTGTTAGTCAGCGGAATCCACACTCTAGTTGGAGTGTGGGGTGGACGTAGATCTCTGGATTGAGATCGAACCACCTTAAAATTGCTGCCTACTGTGTGTTTGCTTGTGGGTTTTGTGTTTTCATTGTGCACCTTAGTGAGATTGCTTGTGTTCTATTGTGTGGCTGCATGTGTCGACCCTTTACATAGTGGTTCTTCATTTGGCTTAACTGCTGTTTGCCTATATTCCGCATTGAACCTCTTACTGGTTTTAATTTGGCATTAGATCTATTCATCCCCCTCTAGATCCACACTTCGTGGAGATAGACTGCGTCCATCTAACATAACACTTGGTATCAGAGCCATACTCTTCTACAGGGACTCATCGCCCGAAGAGGAAGGCAGAGATGGATGCTCGAGGGATGATAGCTGAAGGACACTCAACTACAAAGCCCCCATTCTTCGATGGATCTAACTACGCATACTGGAAGAATCGTATGCAAGTGTTTTTGATGGCTAAGGATTACGAAATCTGGAAGGTAGTCAGCAAGGGACCTTATGAGCTGTCCCCTAATGAGGAGGTCTGGAGCAAGGAGGAGATCAGGAGGTCCACACTGAATTGGAGTGCCATAAACGCCATTCAGTGCTCTCTGCACCCTACAGAATTCTTCCGCGTATCAGCCTGCAAATCAGCTAAGGAGATGTGGGATGCACTGGAAGTAATTCATGAAGGGACCTCTCATGTTAGAGAGCAGAAGGCTAATCTCCTTGTGTCAGAATACGAAACCTTCAAGATGAAGCAGAACGAGATCATCAGTGAAATGTATGCTCGGTTGACTATTATTACCAATGGTCTCAGAGGTCTCGGGAAACCTCAGACAGAATATGATGTGGTGAGGAAGATACTGCGCTCCCTGACTCATGCCTGGCATACTAAAGCTACAGTGATGGAGGAGTCAAGGGACTTGCGAAATACAAGAGCTGATGAGCTAATTGGTTCGCTGATGGCATATGAGATTAATATGCCAAAGATGGAAGAAGCTGAGAGGAAGAAGAAGCCGATAGCGCTGAAGGCTGGTTCCAGCAAATCTAGCTCCAGCAGTTCATCATCAGAGGAGAGCCCGAATGAAGAAGATATAACTCGTTCTGAGATGGCCATGATGACCAGAGAGTTCAGGCGATTTCTCAGGAAAGGAGTAGGACGATATAGCCAGAAGAAATACAGTGGCGGCCGAAGGGATAAAAGGTATAAGCATAACCCTGCTAAGAAAACTGAAACTAACACTTGTTATCAATGCAGGAAACCGGGCCATCTGAAAGCTGACTGTCCAGAGAATCAGAAATACAAGGATAAGTCAAAGAAGAAAAACACGAAAGGGAGAGCTATGGTTAGCACATGGAGTGATGAAGATGAAGGCTCCTTCAGTAGCAGCTCAGACAGTGAAGCCGAATCTGAGAAGCCCATTTGCCTTATGGCAACAAGCTCAGAAGACAGAGAAGAGGACTCAGATGAGGTAATCACTAGATTTGAAAATTTTACTATCGCTGATTGGGTAGATGCTTACCATGACATAGCTGATAGAGCTGATGATATTAGAAAAGAGAACAGGCATCTGAGAAGAAAGATCAATTCCATGCAAAATGATAAAACTCTAACTGATAAAATTGCATGTTTAGAATCTGAGAATAAAAATTTGAAACTCACATGTTCTGAATTAAATGAAATCAGAAATGAGTTAAAAGCCTCTAGGGAAGAGAATGTGAGGCTTGAAAATGAAATTGATGAATGGAAGCTGAAAATTCAGAAATGTGAAAGTGAGATAAAAATTGTTTCTGAAAAATATGAAGCTGTCCTCAATGTAAATAATGAATTGAAAAAGTATATTGATGAAATTCAGAAAGACAATGAGGATAAGTTGAGAACTATTGAGAAAATGACCCAAAGATCTGAAAACTTAAATGCTTTATTGGGGACGAAGGTTAATTTCAGAAAAGAGGGCTTAGGATTTAATTCAAGTGCAACGAAAACCTTTGGAATGAAAACTATTTCATTTGTTGCACAAAAAGAAAAAGGATCTCTAATTAGCATGAATTCAAACAATTCAATGAACAAAAATGCTAATCTGAAAAAGCCCAGTGCTGAGGAGAAGGGCAAACACAAGTTGAGTGAGCCTAGTAGAGTTAGCACATCTATGCAAAATCCCAAAGCTCAGTCCCAGGTTAGGGGTCAACCTAAACAGTTACAAACCCCATGTTAAGGTCACTAAGTCTCCACCATCACCATCACCTCAGAAGAAGACCCAATATATACCTATGAACAGGTCATCAGGGTCCAAGGTGCAGGGGAGACAGAATGCTGTTAGGAGTCAACCCAAACATTTCTACCAACCCAGAGTTCAGACCCACTACAATGCACAGTCAACCTATTTCAATAGGTCAGGTTGGACTAGAACTCCGGGGAGGTATACAGGTCTTGCATATCAGGCTGCACAATATCAAAGACCTTACACTAGAAATTGGGTTGATGGGTATGGCAATTGGACACATAGGAATCTGAATTTCTTTAGCCAGCCCAGGAACTACTATGGCCACAATTTCATGAATGCAACCTGGCCAAGGCACTGGCAAAGAAACAACACTGTCAATAATCATGCTGGTGCAAACAATGAGAAGACAAACAACAAGAAGAAGAGGAACAACAACAGAAGGAAATCTGTAGAATCCACTGAACAAAATTCATTTAAACAAATGTGGATTCCGAAAAGTCTGCTTTCTTGCTTTGCTTCTATTTCATCTGTTATGGAGCCCAATCAGTCTTGGGTTCCAAACCTCTCTACCTAATTGTGTATGCAGGTATGCATGACAGCCAAGAACAACTTGTGGTACTTGGATAGCGGCTGCTCCAGGCATATGACAGGAGATAAGGCCAAGTTCTGCATGCTGACTGAGAAACTAGGAGGCCTTGTCACCTTTGGAAGCAACACAAAGGGTATGATTATTGGATCAGGTAAGGTAGGTAAGTGCTCTACCTGCTGCATTGATGATGTTATGTTGGTTAAAGGGTTAGCTTATAATTTACTTAGTATCAGCCAGTTGTGTGATAAAGGATATAAGGTTTTATTTGATACTCAATGCTGCAAGGTTTTTGAACCTGATTCTGAAATTGTCAAATTTTCTGGAAAAAGAATAAATAATACATACATGATAGATTTAGATGATATTCAACATTCTAACATATGCCTTACTGCTAGTAGAGAAGACTTAGCATTTTTATGGCATCGTAGGTTAGGTCATGCTAGTTATACTGTTTTGCATAAACTGAATAAGCATGGGATGGTTAGAGGACTTCCTGAAGTTTCCTTCAAGAAAGAAAATAAAATCTGTGATGCATGCACTCAATCAAAGATAACTAGAAAGTCATTTAAGTCTAGAACTGAAAATCTGTCTTCTAAACCCTATGAGCTGATACACATGGACCTTTTTGGGCCAACCAGATCTGTTAGCTTATCAGGGATGAAGTATGGGTTTGTCATGGTAGATGACTTTTCTAGATATACTTGGGTTTATTTTTTATCTCATATGAGTGATGCATTCTCAGAATTTCAGGAGTTCTATGTTAAAATAAATCAGAAAATTGAAAATATCTTGACTGATCATGGAGGTGAGTTTGAAAACTCACAGTTTGATGAATTCTGCAGGTCAAATGGAATTAACCATAAGTACTCCTCACCAAGGACACCTGAGCAGAATGGAGTAGTGGAGAGAAGGAACAGAACCCTAGTGGAGATGGGTCGTACACTCTTGGTTGAAGGTGGTCTACCAAGGAAGTTTTGGGCTGAAGCAGTGAACACTGCCTGTTATGTAATTAACAGAGCCATGGTAAGACCTTCTATCCAGCAAACACCATATGAGATCTTAAAGGGTAAGAAACCTTCTATTGCTCATTTCAAGGTTTTTGGATGTAAATGTTTCATTCATGTAAATGATAAAAGAGACCTTGATAAATTTGAACCTAAAGGTGAATCAGGAATCTTTCTTGGTTATTCTGAAAACACCCGAGCATATAGAGTGTACAATCTGAATTCTAAAACTGTTGAAGAATCTCCACATTTAGTTTTTGATGAATCTTTATTGAAGACTAATATTGGTCAATGCAGGAATGAAGACAATGGTGATATTTTGAAGGAAGGAGATCCTGCAGACAAATCCGAGGATGAGGAAGGACATGAAGAGCTTAATGAAGAAGAGCCTACAGCTCAGGGGGAGGTAAATGAAACTCATGGTGATGAAATTGTTAACATTAGATATCTTAAAGATCATCCTGTAGATAACGTAATTGGAAATCTGCATGACCCCCCTAGGACTAGAGGCCACTTAAGAACTCTAAATGAATTGAATGCTTTTGCTTTTGTTTCACATGTAGAACCCAAGTCCATTGACTGTGCTCTCAAAGATGTGCATTGGATTAATGCCATGCATGAGGAGCTCAATCAATTTGACAGGAATAAGGTGTGGCATTTGGTTCCACCTCCTGATCATGAAACCGTCATAGGGATAAAATGGGTGTTCAGAAATAAAACTGATGAATCAGGGAATGTCATTAAAAATAAAGCCAGACTTGTAGCTCAGGGGTACAATCAGGAATTTGGTATAGACTTTGAAGAGTCTTTTGCCCCTGTAGCTAGGTTAGAAACAATAAGAATATTATTGGCTTATGCATGTTCCTAGGTATAAATCTTCAGCAGATGGATGTGAAATCTACTTTTCTGAATGGGGAGATTAGTGAGGATGTCTATGTGAGACAGCCTCCTGGGTTTGAATGTTTAGATTTCCCTAATCATGTTTACAAACTCAATAAAGCTCTCTATGGTTTAAAGCAAGCTCCTAGAGCTTGGTATGACAGGTTGAGCAAATTCCTCACTGACAAAAACTTCACAAGAGGTGTAGTTGATCAAACATTGTTTACCAAGGTGAGTCATTCAGATATTCTTATCATTCAAATTTATGTGGATGACATTGTGTTTGGGTCAACTAACCCCAAATTGTGTGAGGAATTCTCTCAGATAATGACTAATGAGTTTGAAATGAGCTCAATGGGCGAGCTCAAATTGTTTCTTGGACTGCAGGTTACACAATCAAAGGATGGTACTTTCATCTCTCAGTCCAAGTACATAAAGAATTTATTGAAGAAGTACAAAATGGACAACCTCAAGGAAATAGCTGCTCCAATGGGTACCTCAACTAGAAGGTAAACCAGTGGACCAAAGGCTATATAGAGGTATGATCGGATCTCTTCTTTATCTTACAGCATCTAGGCCTGATATTCAATTTGCAGTGTGTTTATGCTCTAGATTTCAGGCTAGTTCTAAAGAAACTCATCTTAAGGCTGTGAAAAGGATTTTTAGGTATTTACTAGGCACCCAACAGCTAGGTCTATGGTATCCTGCTAGGTGTGAGTTAGAACTTCTAGCCTACACTGATGCAGACTATGTTGGGTGTCGAGTAGATAGAAAAAGCACCAGTGGCTATTGTCAATTCCTTGGTGGCTGTCTAGTATCTTGGGCATCTAAGAAGCAACACACTGTAGCTCTGTCTACAGCTGAAGCTGAATATGTTGCTGCAGGTAATTGTGCTGCCCAAGTACTGTGGATCAAGCACCAATTGGATGATTATCAGATAAAATTAGAATGTATTCCAATGTTATGTGATAATACTAGTGCTATATGTCTTGCTAAAAATCCTGTTCATCATTCTAGGACTAAGCATATAGAGATAAAACACCATTTTCTGAGAGATGTTGTAAATAAAAATGAAATTGAAATGAACTTCATTGAAACTGAAAAACAAATTGCTGACATTTTTACTAAGCCTCTTGGGAATGAAAGGTTCAAATTTCTTAGAAGAGAACTTGGCTTGTGTAAATTTCAGCATGATGAATAATCTTTTTAGCTGCAGAGTTTTGAATAAAATTTCTGATTTGGACTTGCATCTGATAGCTTGAATAAAACTCTGTGATTGTTGAATGTTAGACTAGACCATGCATGCATGACATATTTTTTCATGACATATTATTCATTGCATATCATAACAGTTTGTATCTACTTATTGCCATTCATTTGCAAAACTGCATGCATATAGACAGGGGGAGTATTATTAGAAATTCAGAGTGGTCATCAACTTTCTTGAATTCATTCATTCTCTAGCCCTGAATGAGTTGAATCTGACATATGGCAATCTGTTAGTCAGTTCTGATTCCTAAGCAATAGACAACGGACTTCTTCAGTTATAAGAATTTCAATTGCTTAAAGACTGACTTAATGGTTTAATTTTTATAATTTTTGGAGTTTAAAGATTGCAATCAGTAAATAAGAAAGCTGAAAATTGATAAAACTCTCAACCCTTTTCTTATTTCATGTCAGACAAAGCTAATCATATCTGAAATCTGAAAACTCATCTGAAATCATGTTAGAGAAGCCTAGCATGTGTATTATTCTTAAACAAGTCATTCTGAAACAAATAAAGGACAGCTAAGAAAAATATTGAAAAACATTGAAAATCAATTGAAAAATAACCTTGGCAGAGCAATGACTGGTAAATCACTGAGAAACTGAGTGATCTATCAAAGAAGTGGACAACACTCATTTCATGAGGTGTATCAGCTATCTCTGTATAAAATGATCAAAACAGTAGGTTGGTTTCACTGAGTACCTGGGGGTAACTGACGTCTGATAAACGTGTACCCTCACACAAAAAGGTGTAAATCAGTTTTATTGTGTTTGATCATAGGCAGAATGGTCCATGATGTTGAGTATCTAGGGGTATTGGCGTCTGATAAACGTATACCCTTACGCAAAAAGGCAAATGGTACCTGAATGCCCAAAATGAACTCATTGAAAATGCTGTTCCTTCACAAGAAATTTCTTGGATGTCAATTTGTTTATTTTCAATACATGACCTGGTATCTCTCAATCATCTTTTTAATGAGTCTATGAAAGTAAGATATTTTGAAACTGAATCTCTCATGCAAATGTGTTTCTGGTTTATTGTTTTATCATGCACAGAACTCTTATCCAATGATTGTAGTGCATGAACTCAAAATTTTATAGTCTTTAAATCAGAATTCTATCTGAAAGTAGTTTATAACTTCATATAACTGAAGACTCTGTGCTTTAGCATGCTTATTCCTGAACTACTTGTTCAGAATGCCAGTCAGATGATATCTCTAGTTCTTTCACTTGTACTCACTTTCCCTCCTCTTTGTTGATGGCAAAGGGGGAGAATATTGTATGTCTGAATTCATTCCAGGGGAAGTGTACGCATTTTGTTATGGCAAAGGGGGAGATTTTGTTAGCAGGGAGTTGCTTACATTTCGTAGCATGCATGCATAGCATCTGCATGACAATCTGAATAACAAATCATGTCTCTCATCATCTGTATGACAGGTAATTGCTATTCTATATGATAGGGAGTTGCCATCATCAAAAAGGGGGAGATTGTTGTGACTCCTCTGTGTTGATGATGTTGACATATGCTTTATTTCATTGGCAACTGTTTATGTTTTGATGAAATTGTTTTATCAGATTGTCTGTGTGTTCTATGCATTTTCACAAGTCTACACATTGCACACACACACAAGTCTACACACTCAGCATAGTCTATACATCGTGTTGTGTTTGTGTTGTGTTTTTGCATTGTTGAGAACGTAAGTCAATACATCCATGCACAGTCTGGACAGTAGTGGGTCGACACCCTTCCTAGATGGGTCGACTCCCTCAGAACATTCTAAGTCTATACACTGCATGGCGAGCCCAAAGTCTATACATTGCATTGGCTAAAGTCTGCACATCGTCCGTCTTAGTTGAAGTCCATACATTGCACTGCATTGGCTAAAGTGTGTACATCGTCCGTCTCGCTGGAAGTCTATACATTGGAAGTATGTACAACGGACTGTTCATGCATCAACATTCAAAGTCCATACATTGGACTGTAGCATGCACGAAGCTAAGTCCATACATTGGACTGTAGCACGCATCATTGAAGTCTATACATTGGCCTTAGCTTTCCAAGTCCATGCATTGCATGAGCATAGTCATGAAGTCTATACATTGCACTATGCATCATTCTTCAAGTCCATACAATGCACTGTAGATGCTCGAGGTGAAGTCTGTACATCCTTCATTGAACTTCCAAGTCTATACATCGAGGTGAAGTCTGTACATCCATCAGTGAACTTCCAAGTCTGTACATCCACCTGTTCAACTTCGAAGTCTGTACATTAGAAGTTTTACCTACGTTGCACTCGCAAGTATGTACATCGGTAGCTTTACCGACGTGACACTCGAAGTCTATACACTGATAACTTTACCGTCGTTTCCCTTGGCAAGTCTATACATTGGAAGTCTATACACTCGACTGCCTTGCCTTGATCAAATCTGTACAGAGTTTCCTTGTTCAAGTCTGTACATCGCTCAGTTGGCAAGTCTATACATTGGAAGTCTATACATTCGCTGCCTTGCTTTGTTCAGGTCTGTACAGCCTTTCCTTTGGAAAGTCTATACATCGTGAAGTTTACACATTGGCTGTTGAATGATCTCCAAGTCTGTACATCGTGCATCTTTTAGTTGAAGTCTGTACAGCCTTTGCTTCGCCAAAGTCTGTACATTGGTCTGCATTGCATTGCATGAAGTCTATACATTGCACGAGCTGAAGCCTGCCTAAGTCCATACATTAGCTGTTGTGTCTGTCAAGTCTACACATTGCATCTTTCATTGAAGCCTGCACATTGCTGCACGTTCAACAGGTCCATACACTGGCAAGCCTTTCAATTGCCTAAGTCCATACATTGTCTGTCTTCCTTAGTGTCTCAAGCATAACGTGAAGTCTATACAATGTATTCACATTCACAAAGCCTTCACAGTCTGGAGTCTGTACACTGCATTCGACGAGTTCACAAAGTCTGTACAGGGTTCTATACTTACAACTGATGATCCGATATTCTGTCTGACAGAGATTCTTTACAGAGATTGGTGACTTGGCTCGTGATCCAAGGAGGGCGAGGTGCTGTGATGGTGACACGTGGAAGTAGCCTATCACAGGATGCTGCCATGTGGATGAAATTGCCTTTGTTCTGGCGAATTCACTGGTCGGGAAATGTGGAAGCCACGTGCCCTTATCCACCTGCTGCTGGTATATATACAAGTCTTCGTCTTCAGATGAAGGTAGATCGATGAAGTGGGCAAAGTCTATACAGTGAGCGAAAAGCAGCAGAGAGCCACCGATCCACAGAGGAGAAGAAAAAGAAAGAAGAAAGAAAAACAGAGAAGAAGAGAAAGAGAGAAGAGATGAGTTGAGAGAGTGAGATTGAGAGAGCTTGTTCGAGAGGTTGTAAATCAGTCTCTTGGTTCAGATACCAGAGCTGATATGTTTGCTCATTGAGAGCTATTTCCCTTCCTGGTTTTCTTATTTTCATCTGCTTCTGTTTTACTGCTTTCGAACTCTTGTTTCTTCAAGCTGTGAGGCAGCATTTGCAGTGGAGGTCTCTACTGGACATGTGAAGCTGTAATCCTCAGCAGGCGAGACTTGGTCTCGGACGGCTAAGCTGTATTGCCCAGCTGTTGCAGAGGATCTGTTCCTCTGGTCGGCAAGCTGTAAAGCCCAGCGAAGCTGTGTATCAGCGGTTGTATGGCAAGCTGTGTTGCCCAGCTGTTCAAGCTGTTAGTCAGCGGAATCCACACTCTAGTTGGAGTGTGGGGTGGACGTAGATCTTTGGATTGAGATCGAACCACCTTAAAATTGCTGCCTACTGTGTGTTTGCTTGTGGGTCTTGTGTTTTCATTGTGCACCTTAGTGAGATTGCTTGTGTTCTATTGTGTGGCTGCATGTGTCGACCCTTTACATAGTGGTTCTTCATTTGGCTTAACTGCTGTTTGCCTATATTCCGCATTGAACCTCTTACTGGTTTTAATTTGGCATTAGATCTATTCATCCCCCTCTAGATCCACACTTCGTGGAGATAGACTGCGTCCATCTAACATAACACAGTGCCTCCCTCGTCTACGTCCACGGCCTTTGCCGCGACCGCAGCTTCGGAGTTCTGCGTTACGACGACGGTATGTCGCCATAGTGATCCTACTACCAGCCGCGGGAGTGGCAGTGTTCCCTTCGCTTGGTGTTTGCAAACTTTCGGGCGGAGGAATTGACACCATATTACATGATAACTTCTTGAGCATTTCTTCCAACCTCTATGGTGAGCTCTTCTTCTTTGTAAAAGATAGACAGTACCTCCGGAATGGGAAGTTTCTCGCCCCTTTGTGGTCGCTGGTATATTTGTCGGAGCCAACTCTTGAGTCGGGTCTTTCGCTCCAACTCTTCTCAGGGAATGTACTTATCAATAGGGACAACACCAGTTGGCGTAGAAGGAACATACTCCTCCAATTCATCAATTAACTTTTGCAGGGGAGTTAGCTCTTCGTGTGCTTCCATGGCCACTGCCTGCTCAGCTTGTTTCTTCAATCTTCTCTTTAAATTCTTCTTTTATTTCTTCTCCTGCTTCTTGACTCGTGCCAAGTCCATTTGAGACAGGGTGCCTGTCTTTGCAGGTGACTGGGCAATGCCCCCAGCATTAGGGTTGTTGAGACGAGTCTTTCTCTGAGGGGGCTTAGAGTGGATGTTCTTCCTTGGAGTGATGCTGATCCAGTCAGCCTCTGCTTCAGGAATTTGAAATGTAGCGTTAATTGCCTGCTCAATTATTTTAGGCGGCAATTCTTGAAATTCGGCTATAAAAAACCCGGAGCCTTGAGGTGTTGTTGTGACTTCGGACCTTTTGCCTGCTTGCTGTTGTGTTGACTTAAGGTTCACCTTGGGGAGCTCTGTCTTGGCTTTTCCGTTTTGTGTTTCCCAAGAGACTATCGTAGAACCTCCCTGTAGAGACTTGCCTTCTTGGCTTCGCTCAAGCTCTGGTTTGGGCTTTTGCTGCTGGGGCTTGTCTTGTTGACTTTGCTCATCATTTAATTTAGCAACTTCCTTTTGAGCCTTGTCTTTTTGGGTTTGTTGGGCCTTTGACTGGGAACTTCCTTCTTGAGTCTTGCCCTTCGAACTTTGGTGGGCCTTTGACTGGGAACTTCCTTGTTGAGTCTTGTCCTTCGAACTTTGGTCAACCTTTGATCTAGGACTTCATTGTTGGGACTTGCCCTTCGGGCTAGGGTTGGCCCTTGATTTAAGATCTTCTAGACGGGACTCCTGACCTGCGTTGCTTGCACATTCGGCAAGCAACATTTGACCTGGGCTTCCAGAGCTTGGCTCAAGATGGTACCTAGGAGGGTCACAGACTAATACCTCCTTTTCGCTCAGAAGAAGGTTAAGTAACTTTCGGGTGTCTTCTTCTAAGAAAGGTAAAGACTTAGGTTCTCCCATGAGTGCCAATTAGGGCACTGGGCCGTGGATTGATCTTGACTGAGCGTGACCTTCTCTTTGTCCGGCTTAGGGGATCTCCGAGAGGTCGATGCATGAATGGCATTCACTGAGAAAATTGATAGGCCCCGTAGGGGAGACCTTGAACGTCTCTGGAGATGACCGTCTATATTTATCACTCGTTGGGTGATCAAATCTTGCGTGAGGTCCTTAAAGGCAGAGCAATTATAGATGACATGGCCCATGGCACGATGGTATAGGCAATAACTGTGCTGGTGGCTTATGCTGGTACCCGGATTACTGTCTGGCGTAGGGAGCCGTATCAACCCCTCTCTTCGGCACATATGAAATATTTCCAAAGTTTTATACTGAGGGAAGGAGTATAACTTCTGCGGAGCTTCATCGGCAGGTGATTCTGCCGAATCTTCAGACAACCAACCCCCAGATCTTGGCAGCCTTCGAGGTTCCACTGTAGCTTATGAGTTGCAGGTATGGGCTGGGATAGACTCCCCAGTGGAAGGTACTGGGGAGATTGTTGACAGTCGCTCGTTAACACGCTTCACAAGATGTAGTAACCTTTGCTGATCGCGCTGTAGTCGTTTGACCTCCGTTTTAATTTTTCGGACATTCCTCCGAATGGCTAGGCATTCAGACATTTGAAGGAGAGTGCCCCCTTGTAAAGCTTCTTGCCGCCCAAGAAGGGAAGCTAGCTCAGGTTGATTAGCGACAACCCTCGCCTGCCTTGTTCTAGAACTTTTATGAATGGCGTTTATAAACAAGTTTGATTTTCCCCAAACATGAGGTTGAGGTGGGCTAGCCAAGTGTCCTTGCATTGAGATGGCGCCATTCTGAATTATTTTCTCTAACTCATTCTTGCAAGTGTAGCAATCCTCAATGACATGGCCCAACATGCGATGGTAAGCGCAATAATTGGGCTCGTGTTTTGCTCATTTCCACAGGTCTCTTCGGCCTTGGCAGGGATATGATTCTATTCTTCATGCAGAGTGTGAAGAGCTTCTCAGTATGTTCCCTTTTGAAAGAATAGGGAGTTTTCATACACTCTGCCAATCCCGTAGGTGATTTGCCTTTGGCTTTTTTGAAGGATTTGCTTGAGCCGCCTTTTCCGTGGAGATGGCTGCCTGAAGGAAGGGAGTCCACCACATTTACCAATGTCTTAGTCATCATCGGTGAGGGGTCGACATTTATCGGAAGCCCATTATCACTTTGCTTGTCAAAGATGCGAGACACTGAAGCAGGGCCTCGCACTCTTGTCGTAGTTCTTGCAAAAGGGACCTCAATGCTTGGGTCTCACGCCTCAAACCCTCCAAGGTAGTGGGTTCAACGTTATAAAGAATATTTCCGAGACTTTTATTGACATTGCAAAGATTTCTCAGCATCTCGATCATTTGAGGCCCCTCGTGTTGAAACGACGCTTCATGGTTGCTTTGGGCCGGGATCCCTCGGTACAACCTTGATTTAAAATTTTCTCGACAGCTTTTCTGAGACTTTTCCATGTCATGCCATCTCCTTGAATATCAATCTCCGCCTTTTGGATGAGGGTTTCAATATAATCTTGCACCTCCTCACACTCCCCGGTAGAGTGAGATATTGTGGCGTAGTATTCAAAATATTTAGGATGGGCTTCCTCCACCTCCGTGTAGGTTGACGGCGGGTCCTGCACCATTATCCGACCCTTTTTAAAGAGGACATCGAATATCTTCTTAGTGTTCTCCTTTGAAAAGGAGCATTGGTGAGAGGCCCTTAACTGAGATACCACAGAATGGGTTTAGTCCCATTGGGGCCGGCTTCCTTTGCCCCCGAGTTAGGGAGTATAAATGCCGCCGCCTGACAACTCACAATAGCTGAATGATGATGGTGGTTGACGTTAGCTGAGCGGGTGTTTAACACGCGAAATTCATTCGGACGTTCCGTTTCGTTGGATGAATATGCGTATATTTTGGCATATTTATTAATTCCGCGTTTTTTTAGGGTTTATCAGACGATTTAGGGTTCGTGTACTGGACTCTTCCCCACCGACCGTAGTCAGTGTTCATTTACATCGGACAAGTCCGAACACGTTTGATTAATTGCCAAAGGCCTCTTTTACTCTTACAATGTCAGCCCTAATATCAAGTGTCCGCCCTTGGGAAAAGTCCCTGTGCCCTAAGGCAGGGGTATATTCAGAATTTCTCCTATAATTAGGGCATATTTGCGATCTTTCCATGACCGAGGATATACTCGCAATTTTTCAATAACTAGGGCTATATTTGCAATTTTCCCGCAATCGGGGGTCTATTTGCAATTTTCCCTTAACAGGGGGTATATTTGTAATTTTTTCTCAACCGGGGGTTGTTTCTATAATTTGATGTCCGCCGGGGACATTCCTGTAATTTTCTTTTGACTGGGGCACCATTGTGTCTTTTGTCTGAATTTTGCTGTATTTTACTGTAATGTTTTTGGACTTTTGTGAAATTTCTCATAATTTCGGGGAAAAACCGCAATTTTTGAATCCTTGGAATAAATCATGGACTTTTGCCATATTTTTGACTTTGAAGTTTGAACCCCCTTTTTTTCATGGATTTGCTGAAATTTGTAGTTTCCTGGATATTTACGTAATTTTACAATCTTTTGGGGTGTAGTTGTAATTTTTACAATCTTTTGCGGCTTTCTTCCACATAATGTTTCAAGGGAAAAATCCCAGAACCATAAGTTTTATGGCCTTCATTTACATATTCGATATTCGTAATGGATGACGTAAACTTCCCCTCACATGAAGGTATTTTTACAAATAGCCCTAATATGAGAGCTTTTACAACTTTTTTTTGAACATAAGCTGAGTGGGGAGGAGGGTGCCCCCCTCCTCTCACCTCTTGCACAGATCGCAGCAGTCGGGCTTCTTCTCTCGGGTTCTCTTCTCCAAACTCCCTCTCTTCTTCCACCCTCTTCTCCTTTTATAGGTGGCGGAGGAGGCCAAAGAGGAGATCCCCCGGTGGAATCTTGGCGGAGGTAAGCTCCCCCGTCTCTTCCTCTTCTCGTTTCTTCCTCTCCCGGGGGTGTAACACCAAGAAGAGGAGGGGGAGGGTCTCCCGCGGGTAGGTGTGTAGGCGGAGAGGGCTGGGGGGGGGGGGCTCCCCCGGTGAGGACATGGCCGGGGGTCCTCTCTTGGTGGAGGGCGGACCGAGGGGAGGTCCCCTCAGAGCAGGTTGGCTCGGGGGGCCTCCCCCAGTGCAAGGAGGACTGGGGGGAGGTCCTTCCGGTGCAAACAGGTCCGGGGGGGGGGGGGGGGGGCTCCCCAGGTGCAGGCGGACCGGGGGGGGGGGTGGTCCCCTCTGGTGTAGGTGGGCCCGGGGGGGGGGGGGGGTTCCCAGTGTGGCCAGGCCCGGGGGGCCTCCCCCGGTGCAGATGGGACCGGGGGGAGGTCCCCCCCGGTGCAGGTTAGACGGGGGGGGGGGGGGGCTCCCCCGGTGTGGATGGGACCGGGGGGAGGTCCCCTAGGTGCAGGGAGCCCGGGGGTCCTCCCCCTGTGCAGGGAGAGGAGAAGAGAGAGGGAGGAGCGGCTCCCCTCTTTTTGGTGGACTCTGTTAAAGCTATAAAAAAGGCCAAGGATTTGAACTTTTTTATCCTTTTCTGGCCTTTTTCGCAGCAAGACACGTGGAGCTTTTTATTTGTTTGTTGCGCTCTTCAAGACGACGTCCTGTTGTCCGTTGACTTTAGGGTAAAAAGACTTTTGTTAAACGCCACGGGAATACCCGACGACATTTAAAGGAGTGATTTTTTTATTTGTTTAAACCTCGTGGGTGTATAATTTTACGACGCCCACAAGGTGTTTGATAGAATACCCACTCGTCGTGAAGAGCTAAAGCTCGACTTGGCGTGGGCCTTTGTTGAGTAGCTCCGTGACCTTACGCCGCCCACAAGGTGTTTGACAAAATGTCCCTGAGCCTTTCAAAAGCTAAAGGGCTTGATTTTATTGAGCGGGTGCACATGACTTTATACCACTCTTGTTGTGTTTGATGAAATGCTCAATGCATATCCCTATGACGGTGATGATCGAACATTGCTTCGAGTTGTGTCATGAGATACTTTAATTTCTGAAATTTTATGTAACTATCAGAAATTATAAATTATAAACTTTATGGGGTTCAACAGCGGGTCGACCTATCCCAAGTGTGGGGCTGAGGAGGGTCAACCAGACACCCTTTCATGATAATGAGTTGGTTTTGAATTATTTTCTCCAACTCATTTTTTAAAACATAACAATTTTCGACGGTATGTCCTAATAAGCGGTGACACACAATAATTGGGATCATCTGACTTGTTGACCTCCTCTGGCTTTTTGGCTTTTTGGGCTCTGGTAAGGATATCAACTTATTTTTCAAACAGAGGTTAAAATGCTTCCTGGTGTGCTCCTTTTTGAAGGAGTAAGGGGTTTTCATGCACTCGACTAATCTTGTGGCCGACGCCTTCCCTTTGGGCTTCTTGTCGGAGTCACTTGGGATTGTTCCTTTGTCGGCTCCATTCGTAGGAGAGAAGTCGACATAATTTGCCTTTTTCCCAGTAGCGTTACTCTCCTTGGGTGCCTTGCCCTTAGAGGGTGAGTATGTTGGATTATCGGCGAAGAACATTTCAATCTCCGCGACCACTGAATTCAGCTGATCGAATCCTTTAATACTTAGCCTTTCACTGACTTCCGTGGCCAGGCCTCTTCGGCATATTGTGATGCCATCCTCTTGCGAAGGAGGGTTGTCGCATCTCATGCTAAAATCTCTCCAGCGTTTAATAAAGTCCAGCGCAGTCTCTCCTCTTTTTTGCTTAAGCAAGCAGAGCTCCGCAAGGGACACTTTCCTTTCGGCCACATGAAAACGGTCGATAAACTTCTTCTGTAAGTCGGCCCAATCGGCCATAGAATTTGGCTCGAGTCTTGAGTACCATTGAAAGACAGTGCCTGTGAGAGAGGTTGCAAATAGTGGGGGAGATAAAACTCCTCGAGTGCCAGGTCACTCATGGCTGTTATATAGTAGGCCACGTGTTCATGTGAGGATCCTTGCCCATTAAACTTTTGGAGTTTTGGCGCCTTGGGACAGTCCGGCTAGAGCTTCTTAAATTGATGATAGAGTGGATATGGCACGCTATAGAGATCCACAGTGGCAATACCCTTACCGTGCTAGGCAAACTTATCTTCAACTATTTTCTCTATCATACGTCGCTGGGCGATGACGTCTTCAGCCGTTGGAGTTTGGGAAGGCTGGACATTGGGCGGGGCACGAAGTGGCTCGGTCCATGCTTCCATGGCTACATTATAGGTTGCCGCTATTTGCGGTTGACATTGGCAAGGTTACCCAACCGTTGCTCCTGCCGGAGGTTTTGGTTGTAGACCTGTGTTGGAGGTCTTTGGGCATTTACATTCATTTGCCGCTTCATCTCTAGCATGAGATTCGTCATCTCTATGTGCCAACACTGCATGGTCTCAAACTTGGCGTCGTCGGACATTGCTTAGAATGCAGCCCTCGTGGGGGGCTCAAACCCCGGATTTATATATCCACCGACGGGCCGAGCTCCCCCGTCCCTATGGATGCTTATAACCTCATCAGGGTCTATCTCCTATTGGGGCACATTCTCGTCTTAGTTCTGAACTGGCTCTTGGACGGGTCCCGATTGTTGACCCTGGAAAGAAGTTCCTGCCTGGCCACTAAATTGGGCTTGGAGGTTTCTTCTGGTGGCGTTCCAGGTGTTGAGATATACTGCGTCCATCATCGGGTTCGGGTCATTTAACCCAGTAGGTTCATTTGGGTTGGCCGGGTTGCCAACACCTTCCATTGGTTCTCTACCAGAGGCATAGCGGGTGTAGATCTTCATATTGTCCCCGGTGTCGAATAGTTGAACCACCCTCCGCTTCTTTAGTGGTTGGAATGCGGGGCGGGCCGGTGTCCCCAACTTGTCAAAAACTGACAGTCGTGTCAAAGGAGGTTGTGTTAGCCTGTCAAAGACCAAAATTCGCGTCGGTGATGCCTGGGCGCGATTGGCTCCTTTAACTTGGATTATCTCCAGGATTTGAGAGGTAAGATCGGGGTTATGATAAACCCCCTTTCTCTTTTGCCCCTGCCGGCGTAGGGGTTTGACATTTTGGGATGCCAGAACATGTTGCTCTCGGGCTTGCTTAGGCTTGCTTGTCCTGGCCCTCTTGATTGTTCGAGCCTCTTTTTTGGTGACTCACACCTACTTCATTTTTCGGGGGCGCTCCATAGTTGCTCTGCTTCCATTTTTAGGGTTAGACTTCTTGAAATTTGGTTTGTCTTCCCACACCCGGTGAAGAAGCGAGTAGTGGTTGGAGGTCGGAACTGTTGGGACATGTCTGACCCGAGGTACAATCGGTTCGTCGCTGTTCAACCGAATGCGGAGATCCCCGACAAGCACTATCTTGCCGGATCTTGAAATTGTCGCCACGGGCTTCCTGTTTTGGCTACTTCGGTGTCGTCCCCACCCATTTGGCAGGGACGGCGCCGAACGAGACGGTGTTAACCGAGAAAACTCAGCCATGAGAGGAGTGGGGCTTGGTGCTCCCAGCAGCGGCAGACATGGCCGGTGTAGCAAGCGTTGGCTGGGTTACGAGGACCACCCCAGTAAGAAGGGGAAGCCCACAATGGCAGAAAAATCGCCAAAGACAATTGGGGTAGCCAGATAGCCGAATCTGGCATGATTTGCGACGACGAGAGGGCCGTAGGTGACTGCCGCCATTGAAGTCAGTCGAAGCTTGCTTTTGAGCTTTTGAAGATGAAAGTTGAGTCCCTCCCTGCTCCCTCCTGTAAGGACAGAAAGGATATCAGGACCTTCGCAAAGGCATTGAAATCTTTAGCAATAAAAAGAAAGGTAGGAAAAGTCCCACCGGACGTGCCAACTTGTTTCACACGCAGAATTTTCGAATATCTATTTCGTTAGATAGATATGCGTATATTTTGGCATATTTGTTAATTCCACACTTTTGGATTTATCAGACGATTTAGGATTCGTGTACTGGACTTTTCCCCACCG
The DNA here is from genome assembly GCA_022559845.1 of Amorphophallus konjac. Taxonomy (NCBI): domain Eukaryota; kingdom Viridiplantae; phylum Streptophyta; class Magnoliopsida; order Alismatales; family Araceae; genus Amorphophallus; species Amorphophallus konjac. Next base: position 58,468 of record JAHNEJ010003129.1, read on the forward strand.
ACCGGAGTCGGCATTAATTTACATCGGACAAGTCCGAACATCTTTAATTGTTTGTTAAAGACTCCTTTTTTACCTTTACGGCCCATGCCCTGAGGTAAGGGGGATTTTTATGATTTTTTTTTTAGCGAGGGTTTTGCTTATAATTTTCCCTCTTATGTGGGTTTAGTCATAATTTTCCCTTTAGTAAAGGGCTCATTTGCAGTTTCTAGTGTGACTAAGGCACCATGTGTGACTCTTTTAATTTTTCTGAATTTTCTCTATTTTCTCAGATTTTTGTTAATATATATACATAATTTTGAAGAAATTCGAGATAAAAACGTAATTTTTGAGACTTAGCCTTGAGTGGGGACATGTCCATAATTTGAGGAACATTCTTTTGAATGGAAACATCTCTCTCTTGAATTTCAACATTTTTTTCTAATTTTTCTTGACATAGGTGGACTTTCGCGCAATTCCGAAGGAATTCTATGGTAAAAATGTAACTCTCGGATCACACGGGGACCTTTACATAATTTTCCATAATGAAATTGATATATTTCCATCGTTCAATGAATTTTCATATCTTTATACAATGCATCTCAATAATACAATGTCTTTTCGTACACCCGGGGGTATTTTTGTCAATACATACTCTAGGAGGGTTTTCTTGTAAATTGCAGGGACTTAAACCTAAGAAGGCTGGGCAAGAAAGAAGGGGGCACAACCTTTTTCACCTCTCTTGCACTTGGGCCTCCTTGAAGTTCACCAAGTCTTCCTCTCTTCTTCTTCTTCTTCTCCCCCTTCTTTTTCTCTCCTTTTTATAAGCGCAAGAAGGAGAGGTGGAGGGGGTTCTATCCAGTTGGAAACACCCTCCGGTGGAAGTGCAAGGGACAAGAGTGACTCTTCCCTTTCTCCCTTCAGTTTTTTTTGGTTTCTTTTTCTTTTTTTGTTGTCTGCATGGACAGAAGGGGCGGAGGGGGTACCCCCTCTGGTTGCGCAATGACCAGAGGGGGCCCCCTCTGGTCAAATAGGTACCGGAGGGGGGGTCCTCCTCCGGTACATGGGGACCGGAGAGGTCCATCCTGTCAAAGAGCACCGGAGGGGGAGTTCCCGGGGGGGGGGGTCCTCTGGTGCGCAGTCCACTGTATGGCGTCCCCCCTCTGGTCTAAAGGCACCGGAGGGGGGTCCCTCCAGTGCGTAGGCCACCAGAGGGGGTCCCCTTCCGGTCAAACATCACCGGAGGGGTCCCTTCGATGCTCAGTCCACTGGAGGGGGTTCCCCTCCGACCTTCACGTCGCCCGGGAGAGAAGAGAAAGGGGCGGAGGGGGGGCTTGCTCCTTGGCTTGCTTGGCTATAAAATGAGACCTCCCATCCTTTTCAAGTATTTTTTATTGCTGGAACTCGGGCTGTAGCACGTGGAGAACCTCTCCTTTGTTTGCTTGTGGCCGCTTTGTCCGGGGAGTATTCCCATTGACTACCGGGACGACCCGAAAGACAAATAATACTTCTTTTAGCGGATTTCCCACGTGGGTGAGTGGATTTACCCCCCCCCCCTCCCCCCCGAACTGCTTAATAAAATTTCTTGTGCATCATCATCATCATCATCAGAGTCTTATCCTAACTATTTGGGGTCACCTACATGAATCATGTTCTGCCAAAGATTTATATCAAGTTCCATATTCAGATTTAAACCCAAGAAATTAATTTCCTTTCTTATAACAACGCACCATCTCATTTTAGGCCTTTCCCGAGCTCTTTTACTAGCATCCACTAAGAGCCGGTCACATCTTTTAACCAGCGTTGAGTTAGGGCGACGAAGCACATGTCCAAATCACTTGAGTTTATTTTCTCTCATTTTACTATTATTTGGGGTTATCCCTTAATCCTTACGGATGCGTTCATTCTTAATCTTGTCTTTCTTAGTCTTGTCACACATCCATCTCAGTATCTTCATCTCTGCCATGGAAGGTAAAATCGCCCGGGATCGGATCGGATCGCCCGATCCGACCGGATTTTGGGGGAAACGATCCGATCCCGATCCCATGTGAAACGATCCAACCTGGGATCGGTGGGATCGGCCTAGGATCGCCCGGATCGGCCCGGATCGGCCGATCCTAGGCGATCCTAGGCCGATTCTACAGTTTTGGGGGGGTTGTACTCCAAAAAAAAACACTGTATCCAATGTGCATTTTTCCTGTGGATTCTAGTATCATCAGCTATATGTTAATACTTACAACATTAGATGGGAAACCAACATCAAAAGAGACAAATGTCCAATTTTGAGAGCTGTAGGGACAATTTGATTAAAGTAAAAAGCTAGATTTTTTAATTCACATTATTTCTAAGTTTAAACCATGAATTATGTTATGCATTAATATTATTTTTTCAATTAGCTTTCTTAATCATGTCTCCTCATAACCCTTTTTGTTTCTTTTTACATTCTGCTATTTTTTAGTTAGGCTTAATTTCACTGCAATCTATAAGAACTTCCAGTAAAAAATCCTCACATTTGTGGGTGAGAACTTCCAATCATTTCACAGCAAGCTATTTTTCAGTTAGGCTTCATAACAATGCCCCTGTTATAAACACGATGGCGAGTTCGAGCTCCACACTCTAACACCTCTAACTTTGATGTTCAAGCAAAGAGTATGCATTAGATATCTTTCCACTACTAAATTATTGAATCCCAACCAATAAATGGGTCAGACAATCTGCAGACTTCCAATTAGTCCATAAGACTGATGCACATGGGTACATGCACGTAATCAATGCTTGCACCTATTTCACAAAATGATGAGCAAATGTCACCTATTTCACATTAAATTTGATATAGATCTATGTTAGAATAATTTTTCTATTTTTTCAGATTTTTTTAGATTTTTTAGACATTTGTATCCTTAGCCGAGTCAGCTGGTTTGACTCGGCCGGGATCGGTCTGGGATCGGCCGATCCCACCGACCCGGATCGGTTTGGGACCAGGCGATCCAATCCCGATCCCCGATTCTGCCTTCCTTGATCTCTGCTACATACATTTTGTGAATGTGTTTCTTTCGTACTACCCAACATTCGATACCATATAACAAAGCAGGTCTCACAGCCGTTCTATAAAACCTCCCTTTGAGTTTCACAGGCATACGACGATCACAGAGGACTCTTGATACGCTTCTCTATTTTAACCAACTTGCCTTAATCCTATGTGCAACATCGTCATAAATCTCCCCATTCTTTTATATGATAGACCCACAGTTCCGAAAACTACTACTCTTTAGAATATTATGTCCATTAATAAAATTTCGCGTGCATAAAAGCACATAGAAAAATTACAGATAGTTTCTATTTTAACGGAACTCTTATGGGGGTTCATGACGGCGACGAACTTGTTGTTTCAGGGCCATTCATGATACATTCAGTTTTGTTCTTTCTTTCTTTCTAGAAATTTCCGAAAATATCAGAAAATAATAGTAAACTTTTTGGGGTCCAACAGGCCCTTAACTCCTCATTCCACCTCTCTCACAGGAATACCCTACCCGACCCCGGGTAGAATAGGAACCAAACTAAAAATATGAAAACCCAAGAATAGTCCACCCTGGGCCCACCTGGGTTAGCTTATCCTAACCTATTTTCAAAGTGGCCCTAGAGGATTTGCCTTTGGCGGAGTATGTGCTGGGTGATCAACGAAGAACATTTCAATCTCCGCTACCACCGTGTTCCGTTGGTCGAAGCGTCTGATATTTGACCCTAGAAGCTTCTCACTAACTTCCGCCGCTAAGCCCCTGCAGCATATGGTGATCGCGTCTTCGGGCGTTGGAGTATTATTGCAGCGCATGCTGACGTCCCTCCACCGCTTGATAAAGTCCAACGTGTTTTCACCCTTTCTTTGTTTTAGGGCACCGAGTTCCGCAAGAGATACCTTGCGTTCGGCCGTTTGGAAGTGGTCAGCAAACTTCTACGTATCAGCCCAATCAACCACTGAGTTGGGCTTCAACCTGGAATACCATTGGAAGACGGTACCTGTGAGAGGTGTAGCGAAATACCGCAGAAGATATGATTCTTCCAATGCTAGCTCACCCATGGCCCTATGTAGTAGGCCAGATGTTCATGTGGCGAGCTCTGCCCATTGAACTTCTGATGTTTTGGGGCTTTGGGGCAGTCTGGCGGAAGTTTCTTGAACTGATGATGGAGGGGATGGGCGCGCTGTACAAATCAACGGTGGCCACACCCTCACTATGTTGAGCAAACTTCGCCTCCACAATTTGTTCGATCATCTGCCTTTGAGCCATTAGACTTTCAGCGGCTGGAGTAGCAGCAGATCGCACGTTGGCCTCATTTTATGGAGCTTCAAACTCCGCTACTACTGATAACTTTATCGCAGTAGCCGATGCATTGACCATGACTAGAATGGGAGGAGACTGTTGTTCCATTCCAGTGGGTGTCACTTGCGGCTGAATATGAACCTCCCTTTCACGTAAAAGTGCTTGCAAGAGGTTCTTCAGCTCTTGATTCTCACGCCAAAGATCTTCCAACGCGAAAGTTTGGGCTTTTCTTCCAAGATCTTCTTCGTGTCCCGAGTTGCTATCCCTGTTGACACTATGGACATCATCTTGGTGCCCTTTTGGTCCCGCCGACTTGGGTTGAGATGTTCCGGCGACGGATGTCTGCTGCATCTAAGCAAGAACTCGGGAGACGGGCTTTGACTTCTTCAAGGTCTGGAGAGGCTGATTTAGCTCTCCCGAGATATCCTCCGACTGCCTGTTGGTGGAGGATGTGTAACATGTGAACAGTTCGACAGTGTCGTTGGTCGCCTGAACTACCCGCTTCTTCTTGGGTGGTTGTCTTCTAGGCTGGGGTGCCATCCCTAATCTGTCAAAAATATACACTCGGGACGTAGAAGCTTGAGTAGAATAGGCCTCCTCTGTATGCGTTGAACTAGCATAAAGGGAGGTTGGCCGAGTTTGCTTATAGACTCCTCGGCACTTTTGCCCTCACAGGCATTGAGTTTGAGACCTCGAAGAGGTCGGGAGCTCGTCTTGATGGTGGGTTGTCAGACTCCGCACTTGCTGTAGCTCCGATATGCGAAAAGGCCTTTCTGACCTTGCCTGTTTGATGGCTTGGGCCTCCTCTTTGGTGACCCAGATTTTCTTGCTACGGAATTGGCGTTCCTCTATTGGGTTGCCCCCTGACTTCAGTCGGGGAGCTGCTGCCTTGGACCGGCACGGTTAGTCCTGGTTTATGACCAGTGTGCCAGATTTCTTCAATTTCGCCTCGTCTTCCCGGTTTTGTTAAAGAAGCTCGAAGCGGTTGGAGGTAGAAATAGTTGGGACGTGGCGATCTCGAGGCATGATTGGCTCGCCTCCATCAAGTCGAATGCGGATGTTTCTGACAATGACGGTCTTGCTGGAGCGGGATGTTGTCGTTCTAGGCTGGGTGCCTTTGCGGCTTTGGCGTTGCCCCCATTGAACAGGAACAGGATCAGAAGTGGTCGCCGTGGCCTCGGCGCTGTTGTGGCGGCGGCGTTGCCCCCGTTGAGTAGGAGCAGTGCCTCGAAAGTTGGTTGCAGTGGGCTTGGTGCCGTTGCGGCGACGACGTTGCCCTTGTTGAGCAAGAGCGGCGTAGGTAGTGACTTGGTTGATCGAGAACACTCGGTCAGTAGTTGGGGCTGAGGGCCGGGGACCCTCGACGGTTGCAGTAGCAGGTGTGGCTGAACTGGCCTTAACCATAGGAACGACCCCAAAAAGAAGGGTGAACCGACGACTGCTGGAAAGTCGTTGGAGACGATTGGGGTTGTCAGGTATCCGAATTTGGCATGGTTGGCGATGACTTGGGGTCCGTAGGTGACGGCTACCATTGCTGATTGTTGTTGTAGTTGAGCTTGAGCAAAGGGATGTGCAAATGCACTAGTGGGCACGCAGACGTACAAACAGATGCCCTCCTCTTCCCGTCCTGTAAGAGGAAGAGGGGCAATCAAAACCTTGAAGAAGGTTTAGGGTTTCTTTGACAGAAAGAAGAAAGGCGAGAAAGGTCCCACCGTGCGTGCCAATCTGTTGGTTACAGAATTTTTTTCTTAAATATATATATGTTTTGGTCTCACATTGTGAGAGATGGGTATAGACCTCTCGACCTTCTCCGAGAAAAGGGAAGCCTGCATCGATGCACGTATGAGGTTGTTTAAATAGTCCGTGCGTGGTTAATTCTGTGGGTTTGGTTTGATCAGACGATGTGGGTTCGGGCGTGGGATCTTTCTCACTGACCGCAGTCGGTGTTGATTTATATCGGCATAATGTCCGAACACCCTTGATTAACTGTCAAAGAAAATCCTAGAGTCATTTACATGGGTTCTGATGTCAATGGCATACTAACTTGCATGGCTTATAACGCCCCCCCCCCCCCCCCCCCCCCGCCTACATCAACAACAATAATAACTATTGAAGGAATTAGGGCTTCAGCTAAGGTTGTGTTTAATGTGGCAAAACCCTAGGATTTGAAGGCACAATTGTGATTTTTAGGAGGCTAGAGACATATTAGGGCATCCTTATGGTTTCTGGATCCCAAGGATGCTTTTGTCATTTTGTGGGTTCAGGGATATTTTGGTAATTTCAGACCAGACCTGGGGCACTGCACAATTTCTGGGCTGGGTGAGTGATTGGACACTCTGACTTCCAGGGACACTCGAGCGATTTCTAGAAGGGTTAGAGGTTATTTGACCATTTTTGGACTCTAGGGGTATTTTAATAATTTTCTCTCTAAAGGCCAAGGGGTAAGGTTTCAGCGACACATGGGTACACTCACAGTCAGGTAACACACACGAGTGTGAGAACAAGCCCGGGGTTTGGAAGTACACATAGTCATCCCTGACAAAGTAGGGGCATGTACATCATTGTGCTGGCAGGCATGGTATGTATGCAATCACACAAATATACACGAACATTGATGATATTTTCATAATAGTTGTCGGCTGATTGTTGACTGTACAAAAGTGGTCTCCGCACTTACGTGGAATAGAGGGGCATAGCCATCTTTACAAAAAATTGTAGGATATAACTGTAATTTATAGGACTTGGATATTTTCTGCCACCTGGGGATGGGCATTTATGTAATTTATGATTATTTATGATTAATCCATAAAAGTATAGATATCTGCTGCCCGAGAGGTGTAGAAAATTACACAACAAACAACTCAAAGGACATAAATGCAAGGCTGAGGGTATTTTATAAAATATACCCGTAATAGCCTTAATAAATAAACAAGCATCGTCTGTCTCTTTTTCTGCTCTCCTTTGTGTGTCCCTATCTGTGTCTCCTCTTAGTGGCTTCATGTCTTCCTCCTTGGACCTACGGAGTATTTATAGAAGGTAGGGGGACCCACCTTGACAAAAAGAGGGATTTTTGGACCACATTTTGATAGAAAATGTGTTTTTTTGGACCCCACCTTGACAAAGAAAGCCAATTTTGGATCCCAGGGTGTCAAGGTGGGTCTTCCACCTATTTTTTTGAAAAGAGGGAGGGGGGGGGGGGCACTTGGACCCAGTGGGGCCTAGGCAGGGTCAAGTGGACCCCGTGGTGGACCCAAGAGGGGTCAACAGACCCCGGTGGGGTTTGTTTGACCCCGTTGGGGCCGACGGGGTCCATTGGACCCGTGCGAGACCCAGGCGGGGTCAATAGACCCCATCGAGGTTTGTTTGACCCCTCTGGGGTCCCAGCGAGGTCCATTGGACCCTGTGTAGGACCCAGTGGTTTCAATCGGACCTTGCGCGGGTCCCAAAGGGGTCAAAACCCCAGTGCGGCCCCCCTTCTGCCCTAGTGGAGTTCTCCCCGGCCAGTTCCTCCTCTTAAACCCTGCTCTGGCCCCTTTTCTACCCTGTGTGTACAACGGGATGCGTGGAGAGAAGGACAGGGGGTTTTCTCCATATTGTTTGTCTTCTTGCCTCGTCGGTCTAGGGAAGGAAGTTTGCGTCCGTCCGAGCCACGTGATACATGATTGTCGGTCCTTTCATAGGTATGTGCATGAACTTGCCACCTCTTTTATTGCTGCGATGTATTTCATGGCTGAGCATGATCGGGTCAACGGATCCCGGTTGTAGCAACTCGGAATTTCATATACATATATATGTGAAAGGAAATGATGAAAGGTGAAAACAAAATAAATTATAAAATATTTTTCTTTAGGCCTATAAAGTATAGAATACATTAACACAAACCCTAATCCCTCGTGATAACTTGAACGGCGAGATTCGTGGCTCGATTCGGAGAGGGGGAAGTCGTCGGTACTGTTGCAGTACTGTACCATCTGATTTAAGAGAGGATTATTAGCTCTAATTTAATCTTAATTAGTGGATGAGGTCATTGCTTATATCATTGAATATATGAGGTCATTGGTTATATCATGGAGGGAGGATTTATTTCAACATTCACATGTTGGAATTTATTTTCAACATAGGTTGGTGTAATAGTAACATGGGTTGGTGAAATAGAAAAAAGTAGGTGAAAATTGACTTAGAATTAAATGGATAATAGAACAATTGGGGGATTTAGCCTATAAATAGGGCTGAGATTTTTCCTACTCAAAATACAAATCTATCGGGGAAATTGCTGGTCGTAGAGAGGAAGAAAGCTCGAAGTGTTCCTCGTTCTTATACTTCTTCCTCTTTGATCTTCAACTAGGTAGGTTTTCTCTCGGGAAAAACTGAATTAGATCTTTAGATATGTTTCTTTGCATGAGTATTTCGATTCTATACAATTTTTTCATGATCATATATTTGTGACTTATTTTGATATTTAAAATCCAAAAATTGGAGTTTCACTGTAAGAACAAGTTTCGATTCGAATTTTTATCTAAGAGCGCGGATCACACATGGATCATGACTTGAACACGGCAACGGCGTTAAGATCGATGTGTCCGATTTGCCTCGTTTATGTGCGTTATTTCAAAACTTAAAATTTAAATTTTAAAATCATGTTCTTGCCTTAAAAATACTATCGAGAAAGAAATGACTAGGTAAATGAACTAGTAAAACTATTGTTAATTGTTCAAACAACTATGCTCTAATTTCCGTAAAACTTCTTGTACGCAATTGACCCTGCCTATTTGACCGTAGTTATATCTGAAAGTTTGACATCTTCTTTCAATGTATTTCCTTCATTGAAATTCTTTCACAGATGAACATGTTAGAGTACGTAAGAATAGTTTCCGTTCGATTTACATGATTACGTGTTTCCGACAAATCGTGTAACTAGTAAGTTTATCAAGAAAGACCGGTGTCTAAGGCTAGAGTTCTACAGGCAAACGCCTTAAGTGGATAAGTGGTTATTTAATTAGGACCTTATGAATGCGAGGAGAATCTTCCACTGTCTCACCTTTTACCTGGCCGAGATCTCTTTGGTTTTCTGCTAAGCACCCGACTGTGAAAAATTTGATCTAAACCCGTTTTACAAGATTTTTCGCGAGAGTTGAATGTGCCTTGACTGGCAATTCATTCTCTTTATTGTCTTAATGTTGTTGAACATGATGTCTTAAATCATACTTGAACTTCTCTTATAAACTTCATTTGTACTTCATACTACGTACCCTTGGAATGAAAATTTTGTTAGATCTGTACTTTAGCCATAAACTACCATTTGAGAGTGTAGGAGGTAAGTGCCATGCAGGGCAAAGTGTTACGTTATGGGAGCCACCTCTTGAGGCCGGAATGGCGCAAAGTGCTACATAACGGGAGCCACCTCTTGAGCCTGTATGGGCTACCTCTAGAGTCCTTCATAACTAATTGTCTAGTTATGTGCTGTACTACGCTTCATAAGTTTTTCTTGAAACTCGGATTGGCCATTTATAAATGAATTGTTCTAGAATTTACATGGGACTTTGGGTCCACTTGAACACTCAATGCTCGGCAATTTTGGGGCTCTGATTTGGTTCTAGGCGAGCAAAGCCTGAAAGTACTTATGCCCGGGGGAGTTGAATGATCAAGTATGGCATTGCACCAACTGACATGTAAAATTAAACTAGACAATTCACTCGTTACATGCTTGACTTCCTGTACGTGACATTTTTGACCGAATGTGTTAATATTATTGTTACATGGCCAAATTTACAATTCTCTACATGTTACTGATCTTCATGCTTACACTTGAGTTCTATGATATCTATTCTTGAATTCTTGACTTCCTGATCTTGTTCTTCACTTGTTTTATTACCTGTTTTATTTCGAGAGCATATAGATGATCCAAAATACTAATTACTTAAAGTGACCTGGTAAAGAGATATAAGTTCTACTGAGCTTTCTAGCTCACCCTATGTATTGTTGTCAATTTTTAAATTTTTTTGAAAATGACGAGAATGAGCTGGAGTGACGAGAGTACTGATAGTCTTTAGTAGATTTTTTTGTCCCAGTCTATCTACTTAGAAATGAATGTACTAGATTTGAATAGTATCGAAAGTTCTTGAAGGATATTTGTTGGAAATGTCAAATTATGAAATAAAGATATGATTTTATCCATTTTTTGTTCATACTCATCATCGGAGTCTCTTAATCGACCTGCTCATATAATTGTTCACGCCTTGATATTTTTGCCCTTGTTCGGGGCGTGACACCGGTATCGTGGAGATACTCCATGGAATGACAGTGTCGGCTTTAAGTCGCGTTGTGCCCGTTGATTAACATGAGGGGAATATCTCGAAAATATTTCAAGGGTGCAACATTGCCCTTCTCTGCTATAGCCAGACCTGGTAGGGTCTATGTAGTCGGAGGTGTGAGGCGGCTGAGGCGACTAGGGGGTCGCTGGTCGCCTCAGCCTTGAATGCCTAGGTGATGGCCTAGGCGTTTGTCTCAAGCATTTTATTAAAATAATATATAAAATTCAGAAAGATAAATATATATCTAAATATCGCAAAGATGCATTCATAAAACTGATATACTTCTTAAGTCCATTCATTCCTATGTATTAAATTATTGTATAATTCACTAAATTCATGTACAACCAAATCGCAACTAAGTTTAATAAGTAAAAAAAACACAAAACAACTTAAAGCTTTCAGGTTACTATTTAAGCTCCTTGTTGCTCGGAGGGGTCCAAGACGATCGCTTTAGTGGTCCCCTACAGCATGCCAGCATGAGAACACAATTAGAGAAAGTGAGAGAGAGCATTGAGAAAAAGATAGAGAGACTGAGACCGAGAGAGAGAGAGAGGGGGGGCCTCAACCCCTCTCGGTGACAGAGAGTGAGACATAGGAGAGAGGGGGGCGAGAGAGAGCTCTCTCTGTGCATCTGTGTGTGTGAGAGAGTGAGACAGACAGAGAGAGAGTGATACAGAAAGAGAGAAGGGTTTCTTTGTGCATGACTACGGGTGTGTGCGAGATAGAGAAAGTGAGACAACAAGAGGGAGAAAGAGAGAGTGAGATTGAGAGAGAGTAAGACAGAGATAGAGAGTGATATATAGAGAGAGAAGGGCCTCTTTGTGCGTGACTGCGGGTGTGTGTGAGAGAGAAAGTGAGGCTGAGAGGAGAGTGAGACAGAGAGAGGAGGGGCGAGAGAAAGTGAATGAGATGGAGAGGGGGGCTCGGCCCCTCTGTGTGTTTGCATGTGTGTGTGTGTAGGAGAGAGAGAGAGTCAGTTAAAGAGAGCGGTGCGAGAGAGAGTTAGACAGAGAGAGCAGGCTATGCTCCTCTCTTTGTGCATGCACGTGAGAGAGAGACAGTGAGACAGAGGGAGGAGGGGAGAGAGTGAGTGAGACAGAGAGATAAGGAGAAGCGGCTTGGTAGTCCGTACAGGTTGCTCGCTGCTGTTTGTCATTCTGCCATCCACCGTTCTCACCAAGAGGGGGATACGTGAGTGGGAAGAGAGGGAAGAGAGGAGAATGAGAGGGGCAGCTAGGGTTAAATGAAGGGGGATGAGCCCTTTTATAAGGTCAAACCCGAACAACCTATTAGGCTCAGGTTGGGGTCCACGAGGCGGCTCAGGGCACTTGAGGTGGCCATAGAGGCGACCCAAGCGATCGCCAAGGTGATTGTGGTTGGAGCGAGGTGGGTTGTCACTTCCTTGCATCGCCGCCTCGCCTAGGCGACCACCTCGGTTGCCTTTGATAACATAGGCTAGGGATGCTTCGCTGAGGCTTTTCGCCACGCACTGACTACTAGTCACTTGTAGTATGACAACTGCTACATGGTGGATACCCCTTCTACAGTCCCTAAGATGTCTTTTGCAATGGTCCAACCTATGCCCTTGGCCTCTATTGGCCAAACTACAAATCACATCGGAGAAATTGATTGAGCACAATTTTCCTTCATAGTTAGTAACTACTTAACTTTATATCGTGGGTTGTGACAACCTAGGTTTTTTAATTGGTGATCAAAAATGCCGAATCCTTTAGACCCTCTCTTCTCTGCCTGGAGGCGTGAAAACAACATGGTGTTGTCTTAATTTCTCAATTCTGTAAGCCTTGGAATTCAACCAACAATCTTGTACAGGTGCACTGCCGTAGACATGTAGAAGACCCTAGCTGGTCTTTATGGTCAAAAGAAAACTAAGATTCATCTATATCAGTTAAGTCACAAATTCATGAGTTAAAGTAGGGTTCACTTACTGTTGCAACCTATTTTTGTGCTCTTACCTCGTTGTGGAATGAGCTAGAGGTCTACCTTATTGCTAGATGGATGTTGGTCACGAAATATTCTTTTAAAAGAATTTTAGGTTTCTATAAATTTCTCACTGAGTCTTTTGACGAAAAGGGGAAATTTATGAAGATGTCCATAGAGGGGTTGTATAAATAGCCTGTGCAGGGTTTATTCCGTAGGTGCGCATCGTATCAGACGATTTGGGTTCGAGTGCTGGACCTTTCCTCACTGACCGTAGTCAGTGTTGATTTTCATCGACCTAATGTCTGAACATCTTTGTTTAACTGTCAAAGAAATCCTAAAGTCCTCTATAAGAGTCTTGATATCGAGGCCAGGCTTGCTTGCATGGCTCAAAGTTAACTCTCACTCACCACCAAAGTATTAATAGAATTTGGGGTCTAATCAAAGGCCGCTAGGTTAGGCAAAAAACTCTGTAATTTGAGGATATGGCTGCAATTTTGCAGAAGCCATAAGTACTTTTGAAGTGTCGGGAGGTTTCTTGGACCCCAGGACTATTTCGATAATTTCGAGTTTCCAAGGGTATTTTGATAATTTTACTAGGCCAGGGGATTTTTTAGAATTTTTGGGGTTGGAGAGAGAGAGTGATAAAATCTCTGACTTCCAAGGGAGCTGAGGCTATTTTCGAAAAGTTTAAGGGTTATTTAGCCATTTCTAGATTGTAGGGGTATTTGGTAATTTTACTAGACCTAGGGTAGGCTTAGGGTTTGAGATGACACTTAGGTGTCAGAGTGATTTGAAAAAGTCCCTGAGTGGAGGAACGACGCTGGGCTTCATGGAAGGCACACAAACGTTCATATTCGAGAAAGAGGGGTATATGCACAATTTACTAGAAGTTGGGGTCTATTTAAGAATTTCTTGATGAACACCAAAGGGAGCAACTGAGTGCATTCATAACTCATGTGAGTACAAGGTTGTCGGTGAATTGTCGACTGTACAAAAGAAAGGGGGGTCTCCGCACTGGCGCGGGACGTAGGGGTGTAGCCCTAATTACAAAGGTTGCAGGGTAGAACTGCAAACCACAGGACTTGAATTTTCTTGCAGTCCCTGGAGGGGTATTTCTGTAATTCCTTATTATCTTAGGCTCTCTTTGATAACGGAATAAGGGTGGAGTAGGGGGTATTAAATTAAAAAATAAGTAAAAATAAAATTTGATAAGATGGATACTTTTTTTCACCTTAACTTATGAGTTTTTCCGGAATAACTCATTCTAATCAACAGGAAGAATGAATTATTCCACCTTAACTCACATGGGTTTTCAAAAAAAATAAAAAAACAAGAATAATTTATCTGGGTTTAAGTTAACCTAAATTTTTTCTATTTCATTATCAAAGAGAGCCTTAGGGAATTACATAATTTGGCCATCTGGGATGCATGGGAAAATTACAAATATAACCTCCGTGGGCATAAACACAAGACCCAGGATATCACATACCCTTAATGGGCCAAAACAACGAACAAGATGCTCTGTAGCTCGGTCTCTTCCGTCTGTCTCCTTGTGTGTTTCTCCTGTGTACCTTGGACCCCTGGGGAGTATTTATAGAAGGTGAAAAGCCACTAGGGTTGAGTTACCCTATACGGGGTGGACATGATTTGAAATGACCCCGGGAGGGTCTTTTTTCTTCTTTTCTTCTTTTTTTTTTTTTTGGGAGAAAGAGAGGCTAGCGGGGTCAATTGACCCCGGGGACCCCACCCGGGATCGAATGACCCCGGGTGGACTTGGGCAGGGCCGCGCGGGACCTCCCGGTGTCGTTTGACCTCGGACGGGTCCCGCTGTGGTCAAATGGTCAACGACCCCAGATAGGTCCCTCACGGGTCGTTTGACCCCGGACGAGTCCTGCCGGGGTCAGACTTGGACGACCCCGTGTTGGTCTATCTGGGGTCGGACGACCCCGTGCGGGTCCGCCCAACCCGGACGGGTCTCCCCGGTCTGCTTCTTGGTAAAAAACCCTGTCGTCCGTCCTTTTTGAGCATTTCGCTCGCAACACGCCTCGTGGAGAGAGGAGAAAGCGCGTCTCTTGTTCGTTTGTCATCTTTCCCGTGCCATCGGTCGAAAAGATGGGGCTTGTATTCGTCCGAGTTGCATGATACATGTGCGTTGGACTTCTTCGGAGGTGTGTACACTACCATCTCTTCTGTCCTCTTTCTTTGCTGCGAGGGTTTTCTATCTTTCATCTCAGACATCCGGGAGAGAAATTCTTGGCTTCTCGGGACTTGTCCGGAACCACATGACCCTAACAGTCGTTGTGAGTTTAATTTAACTTTCGACCACCTCGGTTGTTGCCGTCTACAATTGAGATAATAGACAGGTCACAAAGGCCCGACATGTGGAAATATTTCACGGAATGGCGGCATGCCGACTATAGAGTCTCGATCAACTCGAGGGAGGTGTCTCGATTTGTTCGAGAAAATTAACGAGTGCAACAATGGACATTGCTTGTAGATCAATAGACCAACCTGGCCCTTCAAGAGGATGATAGGATCGTGAAGTTCTTGAGTAGGCTGAATTCTAAATATGATGCTTTATGAGGACAGATCCTCAGCATGGATCCAACACCTTCATTGGAGGAGACTTATTTTAAAGTTTTGAGTGAAGAACGACACCAAGTCATGGGTAGCAAGCCTGTCACTCCTGTACATTTTGATGTTGGAAAATACTCCACCCTTGCTAGCATCATTAATAAGCTTCCTTCAATTGGCGACAAGAAGTGAGGAGATAAGAAGTGTGTTCATTGTGGACACACAAACCTTGTCTCAGATTTCTGCTAGAAAAATATTTTGAAAATATGCCTGCTTAGTTCAAAATAAATAAAAAGGGAGCAAAGTCACGGAGTAATGTGGTTGTAACTCAACCTTTTGATGGGTCTCCTACCTCAGCATTACCTGTGCTCTCCTCTGATATTGTCACTCTCCAACATCTTCTTGCACAGCTTCGGGGACCTTCACCAGCATCTTCATCCTCATTGCCATCAGGTATACATGGTGCCGCTTTGAGTGTTACTGCTTGATCCCCTGGAAACTCCTAGGTGATCGGCTCTGGTGACACTGGCTATGTGAGTGGTATATCCACTTCTTTTCATTCCTATTTCTTATCTTCGGGTCAAGACAAAGTCACTGTTATTGATGGTACCCACGATACTATTGCTGGCAAAGGTTCCATTGGACTCTCTGATCACTTGACCCTCTCTTCTACTCTTCATATGCCATCTTTTTCCATAAATTTATTTTCAATGGGCAATCTTACTAAACAGTTAAACTATTCTATGACCTTTTTCTCTTCTCACTGTGTGTTTTAGAACTTAAAAAGCAAGCAAATGATTGAGAGTGACTGTGAAGTAGATGGATTTTACTTCTTTGTGCCGGGGAACATAGTTTTGTTCCAATCCTCTGCATCATCACAATTGAACAATAAAACCCAGGAGATTGCCTTGTGACACTCTAGATTAGGACATCTATTTTTTCGTTTGTTGAGGGTCTTGTTTCCTTTATTTTTTTGGTCAGTTGACATTTCATCTCTTTCATGCCAAACTTGTCAGTTGACAAAGCATTGTAGAACTAATTTTTTTCTTCAATAAATAAAACTTCCACTCCCTTTGAGCTTGTTTATTCTGATGTGTGGAGACCTTCTCTGATTCCTTCCTTGGATGGCTATAGATATCTTATTACACTCACTGATGATTACTATCCATGCTCTTACTGTATTTGTTACGCTCCCAGGATGAAGTACCTAGTGTTGTGCAAGGGTTTCGCAACATGGTTAACACTTGCTTTAACATGAAGGTGATAACTCTTTGTTTTGATAATGCCCGAAAATACTTTACCCTAAGTGTCAATATTTTTCTTGAAGATGAAGATGTTCTTCATGAATCCTCTTGTTCATATTCTCCCCAGCAAAATGACGTGCTGAACACAAAAATTGTTTGTCTCCTTGAAATTTCCAGGGCTCTCCTTTTCAGTGGTACCTGCTCAAATCCTTATGGGCCGAGGCAGTTCATATGGCCAACTGTATTATCAACAGGATGCCATCCAAGGGTTTAGGTGGTTGCTGTCCTTTTGCTCTTCTCTCTCCCAACAAACCCTTATTTCCTCTTCTAGCTTGAGTGTTTGGGTGTCTTTGTTTCATTAATCCTTTGGGTCCGAGTAGCACCAAGCTTCATTCACGGGCTATTCATGGTATTTTTCTCAGTTACTCTTCTACTAAGAAGGGTTACCACTGCTATGATCTTGTCTCCCGCCGTTTCTTCGTTCGGAAGGATGTTACTTTCTTTGAGTCCGAGTTTGAGTCCTACCATTCTCCCCAGACTTAGCCTCAGGGGGAGATTTCTAGCATCCTCCCTCCTTCCTCTTTCTCTTCTTCTATTACTCATTGCCTTACCGTTTTTGTTTGGCTCTGCCATAGATGGATCTCTAGGTGTTCATACTCCAACTTCAATGACTGATGTAAAGAGTGTTGAGAAGAAGAAACAAATTATCACTTACAGGCTAAAGAAGTTCATAGAAAAGTCCTCTACTAATTAGCCAATTCTAGAGGGTGCTAACCTTTCAGATCCTTCTGCTTTTGATGACTTAAATCTTCTCATTGTTGTCAAAAAGGGTGTTCCGGACTGCACTAAACACCCCATCACTAATTTTGTTATCTACTCCCATATTTCTCCTCAACACTATTCTTTTCTCTCTTCATTGTACTCTACCCATGTTTCTACTTCATTTTCTAAAGCTATGCAGGATCTGAAATGATAGCGTGCAATAGATGAGGAGCTAAGTGTCTTGAACAAGAATGACATTTGGGTCCTAGTTGATCTTTCGGAGAGCAGAAATCCAATTGAATACAAATGGGTTTATCCAATCAAATATAATGTAGAGGGTGAGATACAATAGTATAAAGCCAAACTTGTTGTGAAAGGGTGTTCTCAGACATATGGGATTGATTATCAGGAGATCTTTGCTCTTGTGGCAAAGCTAAAGTCTGTCAGGGTGATTTTTTCACTGGTTGTCCAATACTCTTGGCCTCTATACTAGTTAGATGTCAAAAATGCCTTCTTTAATGGTGATTTGTAAGAAGAAGTTTACATGTTACTACCACCTAGAATTGATACAAAAGGGAAGGTTTGTTGTTTGAAGAAAGAACTTTATGAGTTGAAACAGTCTCCTAGAGCTTGGTTCGGTAAACTACTCCTTGTTATGGTAAGATTTGGTTTCAAACAATCAAATGCTGATCATACTATATTTGTCAAGTGGACAGGGGGACATGCAACTGTATTACTTGTTTATGGGGATGATATGATTGTCACAGAAGATGATGGTGCAGGAATTAAACAGTTAAGGGAAGATTTAGTTGCTGAATTTTAAATTAAAGACTTGGGTGAACTAAGGTATTTCTTGGGAATTGAAGTAGCTAGATCAAGGATTGGAATCTATATCTTCTAGAAGAAATATGCATTGGACCTATTGACTGAAATTGGGATGGTAGGGTGTAAGTCTGCAGCAACACCAATTGAATTAAGTCATGGCTTATTAGAGACAGGTAGGAAAACTCTCACCAGAAGATAGTGTTGCATCCCTACGGTTTTGATGATGTCTCACACTATAAATCAATATGTTTTTATCTCTAGATCAATTCATACTTGATCATTTAGGACAGTGCTGTTCATGCATTTGTGCAAGTCTACACATTGCTTGTAGACTACACTAAGTCTGCACATGGTTACTTTGATGCTGCGTCAAGTCTATACATTGTTGCATCATGTGCTTCATGCATTAGCCAAGTCTGTACATCCGACTTTCTCATTCAGCGTCTCAAAGTCTATATGTTGTTGCATCATGTGCTTCATGCATTAGCCAAGTCTGTACATCCGACTGTCTCATTCAGCGTCTCACGCATTGCAAGTCTATACACTGTCTGCATTGCACGAGCTGAAGTCTATACATTGCATGCTACAAAGTCTGCACATCCCATTTGCACTAAGTTTGCATGAGACACTAAGTCTGTACATGGTCCTGGCGCTGGCAAAGTCTGTACATGGTCCTGGCGCTGGCAAAGTCTGTACATCGGCCTGGCGCTCGCAAAGTCTGTACATCGACTTGGCGCTGGCAAAGTCTATGCATTCATGAGCCATGGCTGTACATCGTCTGCTGCATGCCACTTCAAGTCTGTACATGGTCTTGGCATATGCATTTATAAAGTCTATACATCCATCAGTTGATAGTTGGCCAAGTCTATACATTGTAAGACCAAGTCTGTACAACCTTATGCATGCATCGTCTCATGCATCATCTCTCTCAAAGTCTGTACAGCGTTAGCCTACAGTGCATCGTCTCTCAAAGTCTGTACAGCCAGCTCCGTCTCACGTAGCGTCTCATGCATATGCTAAGTCTATACATTGCAGCATGCATTGTCTCCAAGTCTATACAGCGTCTAGCGTCTCATGCAAAGTCTGTACATTGTGCATCCTTTGATTTGAAGTCTGTACATCGTGCATCTATTGATTCGAAGTCTGTACAGCATATGTTCTTCATATATTGTCAAGTCTGAACATTGCACATCATCATGGTTGCCTTGATGCCGTAGAAAGTCTATACATTCTATTATGCTTGAAATTTGACGCCCATCAATAGGGGCGTCCGTTCTGAATCTGACGCCTAGGAAAGAGTCGTCTTTTTGTTGTGCATCAATTTAACAAAGTCTAGACATCGTCTGGTTGCATATCGCATAGTCTGTACATGATGCACTGTGTTCCCATGCTTTAACACTAGGCATTGCAAAGTATGTACATTAGTTGCACATTGCACTCCATGTCTATACATTGTTCATGCATCGTTCTCATCAAGTCTGTACATTGCTTCACAGCACGCCTGAGCACTCATCGTCAATGTACACACACTCCTATATGCTTTGTGCATTGTTCAAAACAAGTCTGTACATAGCTCTCGCTTGGATACTAAGTCCATACACTCAATGCTGCATCATGTCTATACACGCCTTGTTCAAAACCTGAACTAACTGGTTGCATCCCTTTCTTCTGTTCCTGCAGATGATTCAGGCTGATGATTGGGCATGTGATCCGAGGTTGATGCCTGGCACGTGATCCGAGATCTCTCTGGAACGTGGAGGCTCTCTCTATTCTTCTTCTACTCAGGCACTAATTTCTCTCAGCTTTTCCTCCAGTTCAGTTCTTTCAGTCGCAGAGGTCATCCTTTTATATGGCTTTTGACCTGAATTCCATGACTTCACTCGTGTGGCGTGAGTGGGGCTCGTGCCCTCCTTTTCCAGAGAGATCTCGGATCACGTGCTAGGCATCAACCTCGGATCACGTGCCCAATCATCAGCCTGAATCATCTGCAGGAACAGAAGAAAGGGATGCAACCAGTTAGTTCAGGTTTTGAACAAGGCGTGTATAGACATGATGCAACATTGAGTGTATGGACTTAGTATCCAAGCGAGAGCTATGTACAGACTTGTTTTGAACAATGCACAAAGCATATAGGAGTGTGTATACATTGACGATGAGTGCTCAGGCGTGCTGTGAAGCAATGTACAGACTTGATGAGAACGATGCATGAACAATGTATAGACATGGAGTGCAATGTGCAACTAATGTACATACTTTGCAATGCCTAGTGTTAAAGCATGGGAACACAGTGCATCATGTACAGACTATGCGATATGCAACCAGACGATGTCTAGACTTTGTTAAATTGATGCACAACAAAAAGACGACTCTTTCCTAGGCGTCAGATTCAGAACGGACGCCCCTATTGATGGGCGTCAAATTTCAAGCACAATAGAATGTATAGACTTTCTACGGCATCAAGGCAACCATGATGATGTGCAATGTTCAGACTTGACAATATATGAAGAACATATGCTGTACAGACTTCGAATCAATAGATGCACGATGTACAGACTTCAAATCAAAGGATGCACAATGTACAGACTTTGCATGAGACGCTAGACGCTGTACAGACTTGGAGACAATGCATGCTGCAATGTATAGACTTAGCATATGCATGAGACGCTACGTGAGACGGAGCTGGCTGTACAGACTTTGAGAGACGATGCACTGTAGGCTAACGTTGTACAGACTTTGAGAGAGATGATGCATGAGACGATGCATGCACAAGGTTGTACAAACTTGGTCTTACAATGTATAGACTTGGCCAACTATCAACTGATGGATGTATAGACTTTATAAATGCATATGCCAAGACAATGTACAGACTTGAAGTGGCATGCAGCAGACGATGTACAGCCATGGCTCATGAATGTATAGACTTTGCCAGCGCCAAGTCGATGTACATACTTTGCCAGCGCCAGGCCGATGTACAGACTTTGCCAGCGCCAGGACCATGTACAGACTTAGTGTCTCATGTAAACTTAGTGCAAACGGGATGTGCAGACTTTGTAGCATGCAATGTATAGACTTCAGCTCGTGCAATGCAGATAGTGTATAGACTTGCAATGCGTGAGACGCTGAATGAGACAGTCGGATGTACAGACTTGGCTAATGCATGAAGCACATGATGCAACAACGTATAGACTTTGAGATGCTGAATGAGAAAGTCGGATGTACAGACTTGGCTAATGCATGAAGCACATGATGCAACAATGTATAGACTTGACGCAGCATCAAAGTAACCATGTGTAGACTTTGTGTAGTCTACAAGCAATGTGTAGACTTGCACAAATGCATGAACAGCACTGTCCTAAATGATCAAGCATGAATTGATCTAGAGATAAAAACAGATTGATTTATAGTGTGAGACATCATCAAAACCGTAGGGATGCAACAATCTCCCCCTTTTTGATGATGGCAACACTATGAATCAAGCAATATCAAGGCTTAAAAAGAAATAACAGTAGCTTTAACAATCAAAGCAAGCGCATGCAGACAAATTAAATACTGCTACTGAAGCTCTTCTTTCTGCAAAACCACTCCCCCACAACTCACTCTCAGCTCCCCCACAACTCACTCTCAGATATTGACATGACAAACTATTCTCCCCCACAGCTCATGAACAATTCTCCCCCAAAACTCATGACCTACTGATATAGCAAAATCTCTCTCCCCCTTTGACATCAGCAAAAGGAAATGAAGAATATATGAAAGTGCTGGAGACATGAGGAAGTACAGTAACATCTTAGTGTAGAAAGACACGAGCAAGTCTTAAGAGAATAAGTGAGGTGCTAAACTCAAGTGAAGATTCTTGAACTCCAGTAAACAATAGAGAGCTAGAATGAGAGAAAAGTTTATCAACAGACATAGTATATGATTTAGAACAGGAGTTAACAAGTATGGCATGATTTAGCTGAACAGGCAACTATCCTAGAAGACAACAAGAGATAAAATCAGAGAAGGTGTACTCAAGGTATTGAGGACAAGCAATCCATTAACTTGTAAAGACAAGGGATTTTGAGGTGATTTTCAAGAAGACCAATGAGTAAGTTGGTAATTCACACTTTTGACATTAGGGAGACACCTTGATTAGAGGCCTGATTCCCCAGTTACTCAGTGTGAGTACCTCATTACCTCCTCCTTTTTTTTTTTTAAAGGAACAGAGTTAGTAACTGTGGCTTTTAACATGAGGAAACACCTTGATTAGAGGCCAGAGTCCCCAGTTACTCACCAGCTAGCCACCATTGCTCTGTGATGGTCAGAATATTAATGTCATGACTTTTCAGTTTTTGTTAAGCATTTGACACCTCATGACATAGGAGAAAACTTCATTTCATTGATGAAGCTCCCAGTTTCTCAGTGAACAAATCAAGACCTTTGTTAATTCAGTTTATCCCTTGTGTTGAGAAGATGGAATGATTGAAAACAATACCCAAAGGACTATTTCTTGAAGTAAATCTTGAAGTCTAGATTTCAAGTTGTTTTGGTCAGATATCAAGACATACAGGTTTTGGCCTGAACCGAAATCACTGACAATGTAGGAAGATATACTTTAACAATTAATTCAGATCTCTGATAGACTACCAGAGGGAAGATTCTAACTGGACTTTAGTAACACAGACTTATAGACATAAGAGATGAGTGTGATTCTACTGTCTGAGAGAACCGCACTAATTCAGTCATGAGAACCAGCAATGACACACATCTGGTCAGTTTTTTTTTTAATCAGTCAAAGAACTCCCCCTCTCACAGCTCAACCAGCTCCCCCTTAATCAAAGCATTATTGAAAGCTAACCAACAGACACACAGAACTCCCCCTCACAATAGGAACAGACTTCACAATTAAGACAACTTGAATAAGCCTAATTCTCTTCTCAGTGTAGTGAATTTTTCATTATCCAGAGATTTAGTGAAGATGTCAGCAATCTGATTAGCAGTGCCTACATGAATCAGTTCAAAGTTGTTCTTAGAAACCTCATCTCTTATGAAATGATGCCTTATCTCTATGTGTTTGGTGCGGGAATGCAAAACAGGGTTCTTGGCTAGATTAATGGCACTGGTATTATCACAAAAGATAGGTGTGCACCCCAGGTCTACTTGGTAGTCCTGAAGCTGGTGTTTAATCCAAATGACTTGTGTACCACAACTCCCTGCAGCTACATATTCAGCCTCTGCAGTGGAGAGAGTCACAGAATGTTGTTTCTTGGAGCCCCAAGACACTAAACACCCACACAAAAATTCACAGTGACCACTAGTGCTTTTTCCTGTCTAGTTTACACCCTGCATAATCTGCATCTGTGTATGCAACTAAATCAAGTGTGTGTGATGCAGGAAACCATAGACCAAGAGAGTGTGTAGCAGACAAATATCTGAAAATTCTTTTCACTGCAGCTAAATGTAATTCAGTGGGTCTAGACTGATACCTTGCACACATATCTACACTGAACTGTATATCAGGTCTAGAGGCTGTCAAGTAAAGTAGAGATCCAATCATACCTCGATAGAGCTTGGCATCTACCTCTTTACCTGTCTCATCTGCATCCAGTGAGGTATTGGTACCCATGGGTGTTGTAATGTGCTTCAGGTTGTTCATACCAAACCTCTTGAATAGTTCCATTGTGTATTTGGTCTGGTTGATGAAGCATCTATCCACTGTTGTACCTGCAAGCCAAGAAAGTACTTTAGTTCACCGACCAAACTCATCTCAAATTCAGCAGACATCATTTTAGAGAATTCATCACATAGTTCATAGCTAGTTGATCCAAACACAATGTCATCTACATATACCTGAACTATGATGAGATCTTTATTTGTACCCTTGGTAAATAAAGTTTGATCAACTTTACCTCTGTTGTAGCCCTTGCTGATCAGAAATTCAGTCAGTCTTTCATACCATGCTCGAGGAGCTTGCTTTAGACCATACAGGGCTTTGTTTAACCTGAAAACTTAGTTAAGTTGAGGAGAGAATTGAAATCCAGGGAGTTGTTCAACAAAAACCTCTTCCTTGATGACTCCATTTAAGAAGGCACTTTTAACATCCATTTGTTGGAGTTTTATATTCTTGGAACATGCAAAAGCTAGCAATATTCTTATTGCTTCCATCCTAGCAACAGGTGCATAGGATTCATCGAAATCAACACCAAATTCCTGACAGTAGTCCTTGGCTACTAGTCTGGCCTTATTCTTAGAAATGATTCCATCTTCATTCATTTTATTTTTAAACACCCACTTAGTTCCTATGATATTAACACTTTCTGGTCTTGGAACAAGCTCCCAGACATTATTTCTTTCGAACTGACCTAATTCCTCACACATAGAATTGATCCAAGATTGATCAGCCAAGGCCTCTTCTACTGATTTGGGTTCAATTTGTGAAACCAAAGCAATTAGGTCTTGATTATTAACATTCCTAAAATGAGACCTAGTCCGAAGAGGATCTTCAGGGTTGCCTATGACATTATCTATCGGATGATCTTGAAGAAGTCTAAAGAAGTCTAACATTTATTGAAGACTCACCTGTTTCTTCTGGCCCTTCCTGGTTGGGAGGATTTGATGTTCCACTCGGCTGAGTCTTCTCTTCTTCTTGGTCTTCTAAGAAATCCCCATCGTGATTGGAATCCTTGTCAATATTTTCAATGTTAGTAACACCTTTCTCATTACTAAAAAGGATGTGTGGAGACTCTTCAACTTTCTGGTCTGTTTTGTTAAAGACCCTATATGCCCTTGACACTTCAGAGTATCCTAAAAATATTCCAGGGGAGCTTTTATGGTGAGGACACTAGAGCACGAGTACGGCCCGACTCAGCGAGCCGTCGGTACCGGACCCGCAGCACGACTCGGTCGACATCGACATCCTTGTGGCTGGGCGACAGTATGGAGTCCCTACCAGAGTGTTGATACTTTCCTATGTTTATTGTGAGTGTATTAGCATGTATTTGCTTATTGTGAGTGTATTAGTGTGTATTTTGTATTTTAGCTTCTAGTTGGGTCAAGATTGTTTGGGCTACACTTCATGTAAGGGGTCCAATTTCTAAATTGGGCCTCAAGACCATTAGGAGTCCAAGCCCAAGGTGGGCTTCTAGAAGACTTGGACTATTAGACTAAGGAGACAAAGGTGGAGGATGCCACCTCCTTGTCCCCTATGCTTGTCTCCCACCTACCCTTGACCAATGTTAGTGGATGTCCTTTAGAGTTAGTGGATGTCCTTTGATGTTAGTGGATGTCTTTTGGTGTTAGTGGATGTCTTTGGATCTAGATCTAGGGTTTTCATATTTATAGTCTCTTGTTGTATTTTGTGTGGAACTAATGAGAAATTGAAAAGAGAATTGCTTGGTGCACACCCCCCTCTCTCCTTGAGTGTTCTTGGTGTTCTTCCCCTTCCATCTCCAATCTCTTCTAGATCTGAGTTTCAATCTTCTATCTCTCCTAAATTTTTTCTTCTTCTCTTATTCCTCTCTCTATTTTGAATATTCACCGCCGCCGCCGCCGCCGTTCGTGCCGCCGTTGAGCCACCACAAGCGGATCTTCATCCTGCTGCCCTCAAATTCGGAGTTGCAGGACATCAATCCGGTGAAGAGGCTGGTACGGGAGATCCGACCGTTGGATCGTCATGAAACTTTGAGGGTAGGCTCCCCCCGTCCTAGGTCATTCCCAGTTTAAATTTGAGGTCAATCAGAGATCGTTTAGGCCACTTCCCAGCCACCTGTTCTTTCTTCTCAAAATCTGCCTGTGTGCAGATCCGTGAGATAGATCTTGGCACCCGATTTTTCTCACTCATCAAACGTTGTCCAAATCTCACAAAATAGCTATTGGCGTCTCCGTAACCCTCCCATCTACCTACCATAAAAATCCCAAATCCTAATTCGTCCATTAAGTCTTCAGTCAAAGCCCTTGATCAGGGAGGTTAGGTTCTGTCCAGCCTGTTTTGCATTTCGGGATAATGTGCTCAGTCAGTTTGCAGTCACTTTCATTTCAAATCCAACCGTTGGATGAAGCTGCAATTCTAGTATGTCGTAGGATTTCGAGTCCTCTTTCCAACGGTACCTTTTGTGTCTCGATCCAACGTCGGAGTTGAGCGTACCAGCCGATCCCGTCGGAGCGCGCAGATCTGGCCAGAAGTTGAGCTACGGGACAGCCTTGGGAAATAATTCTCAAGAAAATCGCCGGCCTCCACTCCGGTGATCGCCGCTCCCGGGGACCGACCCGGGACATTCCAGGAGCTCCCCGGCCAGTCGCTGCAACCAGGAGCCACCCCGGACGTTGTCGTACCAACAGCGGGTCCCACGTGCCGCCCTGCGGGCCCGAGTGAACCGTGTTGAACCGGCCGACCGCGTCCGCCCGAGCGCCGTCAATTGCTGCCCGTCAACCCTTGAACGGCTCTCCCGGACTACTGTTGTGGCCTTTTACCTCCCTGCTTGGAGTGGGCCGTGATTTGAATGCTGTAATTAATTTAATTATTGTACCGGGAGTGACGGATCTCGGCCGGGAAGTCTTCCCCACGCCCCGAGCGTGGAGGTACACTCGCCACCCCTCTTTTGTCGTATTTTGCTTAGCTAGTATGCATTATAGATGCCGCTGCATGTGAGTAGGATATCTTCTTAGCTTGTCATATATTAATCACTGCTGTGAGTTGTGAGTGCGAGACCCGTCCCGCGACTCGTTCCGAGCGCGAGAGTGAGCCGACCACCTGAGACTTAACACCGGTTACTCAACCGTGCAGATCGTCGCGCTTCCCTCGATGGGGACGACCGTGAGCTAGCGCTTCTTGTTTGGGGCATATCGCCTCTTCTGGAGCTCCTTAGGTGCCACGTTGTATCGTTGTTGCTGGTCGCGTCGTCCAACTAGTCGCGTCATTCTATAGAGTCCAAGGTCGCAACAAGTCCGAGTCAAGTCCTCGTAGTCATCCCGCATCATTTTAGCTTCAAACTTATCTAAATCTTTCTTGTCATTATTATGAATAAAGCATTTAGCTCCAAAAATTCTGAAATGAACCAAGTTTGGTTTCTTACCTTTTAGTAGCTCATAGGGTGTTTTCTTGTGAATAGGTCTTACCATGGCCCTGTTGATTATATAAGTTGCTGTATTGGCCACCTCTGCCCAAAATTTCCTTGGTAATTGACTCTCAATCAGCATGGTCCGGGCCATCTCCACAATAGTTCTATTTCTTCTCTCCACAATTCCATTCTGTTTAGGTGTCCTGGGAGAAGAAAACCTGTGTGTTAGTCCCTCTCTTTCACAAAGATCAGAAAACATGGAATTTTCAAATTCACCTCCATGGTCAGATTGAATTGTACAAATCATGTATTTTCCTTCTTGTTTGACCTTATTGAAAAACTGGTTAAACTTTTGAAAAGCATCACTTTTATTGGTTAAGAAAAAGATCCATGAAAATCTAGAGTGGTCATCAATGATCACATAGCCAAACCTATTCCCATTAAGACTCTGAGTCCTAGTAGGACCAAAGAGGTCCATATGGAGAAGTTCCATTGGTCTAGAGGACAATGGCTCAGATCTTAGCTTGAAAGAATTCCTGATCTGTTTGCCTAGAGCACAGGCATCACAGGATTTTGAAATAGAATTGAACTTGATTCTAGGCATGCCTCTAACTAAATCATGCTTGACCAATTTATTTAAAGTAGAGAAACTAGCATGGCCTAGACGTCTATGCCATTCAAAAGCATCATTTTCAGAATTAGCAGATAAACAAAGATTAGGTTCAGATTCATCATCCAAGTCTATCATGTAGACATTATTAGTCCTGTTGGCTACAAATTTAACCACATCGGAATTTATTTCAAAAATTTTGCATGAGTCATCATCAAACACAACCCTGTGACCCTTGTCACATAATTGACTGATGCTAATCAGGTTGTGTTGAAGACCTTCCACAAGTAGAACTTTTTCTATGGAGTTTGTGGAAGACTTACCTACTGTGCCAACTCCAATGATCTTACCTCTGTTCTTTCCTCCAAATTTGACCAGACCCCCTACCTTCATCTCTATCTTGCTGAACTTGGATCGGTCTCCTGTCATATGCCTGGAGCAGCCACTGTCGAGGTACCACTTGTTGTCTTCAGCTGCCAGGCCGACCTACACAAACAAAATCAAGCAAGATGATTTGGAACCCAATATGAGTTGGGTCCAAAGACATTATTCAAATCTCTAAGCAGATGTTTAGGAATCCAGAATTGCTTCAACATGGTTTTCCCTGGCACGTTTACTTCGGGTTTATTGAAATTATGACCGGGGTTATGTCCAGCTAGTCTGGAGAAGTAAGCTCTATTCCAGTCATTGGGCTTCCCATTCCTGGGATATCTCCTGTGAGCTTGTTGATTAACAGATTTTTGAGGATGATAGTTATTTCTCCAGTAGGTCCTGTTTGGACCCATCTGTTTGTAGTCATTTCAGCTTTTATCCTGATCCATTTGCTTGGTCCATCTACCATTTATGTTCTGGCGAGTGAGCTTAGTGAAGTTCTTCACAGAATTCATTCCCATTTTAAATGGTCGACCAACACTGTTTGTTAAATCTTCTTTCGGACGTTGAGCTGGATGGTGTGTCCAGCTTCTCTTTTCCCTTCTCTGGGCAGAAGGTGGTGGTTTTAAATTGAAAGGGTCTCTTGTTAGTTGGGTCATAGCCTAGACCCTCCATATTGAAGTTAACCCTTGTCCCTAGTATAGCATCCAGACTTGTTTTTCCTTGGACAAATTTTTCCAAAACCTTCTGTTTGTCTTCCAGCTCTTTTTGCAGAGACTCAGAATTTTGTAAGAGTTCAGCATTCACTTTCTTAACAGCTTCATATTTCTCTGAAATCACTCTATTTTCTTTCAGGCTTTCTTCAATTTTGATTTTGAACTCGTTGAGCTGGGTGTGACTCTCCTGGTTTTCTCCCTTGAGCTTTTCATTTTCTTTTCTTAGGGAAGTCATTTCTTCTAGTTCTTCTTTTAGTTTCTGATTTTCCTCACAGACTTGGGTTTGTTCTTCAACATTGGTATTGAATTTTCTCTTCAGAACCCTATGCTCTTTACTAAGTGAATTGAACTTATCTAATAATTCAGCATAGGCATCTTCCCAGTCATCAATAGAAAAATTTTCAAAGACATTTGTTACCTCCTCTTCGCTATTTGCCATTAGGCAAATTCCTTCTTCATCTTCCTCCGAGGAAGTGCTTTCCGGATCTTCTTCCTCATCGCTCCACGTGCAGACCATTGCCTGTGGCTTCTTCTTTTTCTGCACCTTTGAGCTCTTCTTCTGAAAGTAGGGACCCTTCTTCTGGAGATCTGGGCATTCCCCTTTCATGTGTCCTTGTTTGTTGCAATGAAAGCAAGTCATTCTCTTAGTATTTCTATCCTTATTATTGCTAGATTCAACGTTTTTACTAAAGGAGTATGGCTTCTTCCTCCTAAAGGTCTTCCCCTTAGTCTTTAAAAATTTTCTGAACTGTCGAGTGAGCATTGCCTGCTCCTCCTGATCGAGATCGGAAAAACCATCGGACCCGGAGCTACTGCTACTGCTACTGCTACTGCTACCCTTGTTGCGGGATGCCTTGAGAGCAATATTCTTGCCCTTCCTGTCACTTCCTTCACCACCCCTTTTAAAATTTATCTCATAGGTCATGAGGGATCCTATGAGTCCATTCACTGTCAAAGTCGTCAGATCCTTTGACTCTTCTATCACGATGGCCTTAGTGTGCCATGCTGGGGTTAGAGATCTAAGAATCTTCTTGACTACATCTGCCTCAGCTATCTCTTTCCCTAGCCCCTTAAGAGTGTTCGTGATCAAGGACAACCTGGCATACATTTCAGTGATATTCTCTCTGGATTCATCTTAAACAATTCATACTCAGAGGTGAAGAGATTTATCTTCGAGGCTCTCACTTGAGCTGTACCTTCGTAGATTAGTTCCAGCTCATCCCACATTCGCTTGGCCGTCCTATAGGCTGATATGCGGGCGTATTCGTCTGGGTGAACAGCACACTGGATGATGTTCAGGGCCGTCCAATTGAGTGAAGATAACTTGACATGTTCATCTGTCCACGCGTCCTCGTTCGGTGGCAGATCATACGGCCCTGTAGTGATTACCCTCCACAGCTTGTGGCTCTGTGCCCTGATGAACACCTCCATCCTATTTTTCCAGAAGAGATAGTTATTACCATCAAAGAATGGAGGGCGACTAATGGATTGACCCTCAGGCATGAAACTTCGAGGACCATTAGGATTATCCTGACCGTTGGTCCACATGATGCAAACCTACTCTGATAGCAATTGATATGCACAACGAAGAGTGATATAGAAGGGGGGGGGGATGAATAGATCACTGATAGGGCTTTATATCAGAGATTGGTAGGCAAACTCCTATATTTGTTATTGACTTGGCCAGACTTGATTTATGCTATAAGTGTAGCCAGTCAATATATGTATGCTCCATGAACAATACACATGAAAGTTGTAGAACATATACTGAGATACTTGAAATTATGTCTAGGAAAAGGAATTCTATTTTCGAAAGCTAAAAGCCTGAATCTTGAAGGATATATAGATGCAGATTGTGCTGGGTCATGAGATGATGGGAGATCGACTTCTGGCTATTGTACTTTTCTAGTCGACAACTTGGTTATCTAGAGAAGTAAAAAGCAAACAGTGTGTATAGGATCAAGTGCAGAGGTGGAATACAGAGCCATGACGGATGGGTTAGCAGGGTTGATTTGGCTAAAACATCTTTTGTTAGATCTGGAAGTTTCAGTGAAATTGCCCATGAAACTGTATTGTGACAACAAAGCGGCGATAAACATTGCAAACAATC
This sequence comes from Amorphophallus konjac, assembly GCA_022559845.1. NCBI lineage: Eukaryota > Viridiplantae > Streptophyta > Magnoliopsida > Alismatales > Araceae > Amorphophallus > Amorphophallus konjac. The sequence goes on from JAHNEJ010003129.1 coordinate 89,260, forward strand.
TTGTTCAGCATGACAGAACAAAGCACATTGAAATTGACAGACATTTTATTGGAGAAAACTAGACTCTGGAGAACTTTGTCTGCTTTATGTAAAGTCACAAGAATAAGTTGCTGATGTCTTCAAAAAGGCCATGACTGAAGTTCAGTTTAGGTCTGCTATTAACAAGCTGAGCATGAAGGACATCTATGCTCACCTTGAGGGGGAGTGTAGGAAAACAAGTGTATTTCTGTAATAGACGAAGATATTTTTTTTTATATTGGAGGTTACTTGGGTTTTCTTATAATTTTCTCTTACTTTTTGGTTTCTCTTTTAGAGGAGGGCAGAGTTGTAAATTGCTCATTGAAGCTTGATATAAAAAGTAGGGCGAACCATGCAGGAGGATAGTTCGCAGCCTCTCTCTCTCTCTGTGTTCTAACAGTCCTCAAGCTCAGTACCATTACCTCATGAAGTCCCATCATCTGTGCTGTCTTCTTATCCGGCCACCACTGAAAATAGGCACCCAAACATCTGCACCACCTGAATCTTCATAATAATAAGCCACCTTGGCATCCTTCTGGTCTGCAACTGGCTACAAGTCTGTAAAGACATAATGCAGGGGTGAGTCATGACATTACGAGTCTTCCCAGATAATCGTGTGCCTCCCGCAGCTAACCAGGACAGAGTACTGACTTAGAAAGCATTTGCTTCCTTCAAAACATCAGAGCACAACAACCTATCTATCAATCAGGTCTACATGAATTGTTAAAATATAATCATGGCATTCTTATTTCCTTTCTCCTTCCTTGTAAGTTTATGAGGGAAAATTTCTAGCACTTACTTAAGCATTTTAAATGTAATTTGCAGACTGTGTTGAAGTTATTAGTGGGGGATGATGAGGGACTACTGCATGCAATCATAGTACTTCTTGGCTGTACAGAGGAAAATGTTTCCGAGGGTTGTCTCATTGAAACCACTAAAGTGCAGGGCATAATGGATTTGTTAGAGGATACTGCATCCAGCCATTTACTGGAGGTGGGCTTCTCATTTGGAATTTGCATTGTGAATCATTTTTGTGATCAACAGTGATCTTCCTAATGATATCACTTAACCTCTGAAACTCTGAAGTTTTCATTTTATTGACAAATTTTCCTATTTCAAATTACATGAATGTTGGCCTATGGAGGCATACACCATCTTGAGAGAATTTTATTAGAAGCAAATTGACTGCAGGTCATTTTGGAAGTGGCACCAGAAAACTTATATGACGAAATTCTTACAAAAGTCTTCAGGGGTTCATTACCTAAAATCTCAACACATCATTGTGGAAACTTTGTTGTTCAAGCATTACTTTCTTCAGCCAAGTCCCAAGGTCAAGTATGTATGCTAATACTGAGTTTCACATTTCCTTCACTCTTACACATTCTTTCTTTCAGGAGATATATATATATATATATATATATATATATATATATATGCTAGATTCATTATCATCAAATTATTTGTATAATAGGATCATCATGTGAATATCGTTATCATAATCATGTAATCATCACCCTCGTGATTATCATATAAATCATATGATTATTAACACATCAAATGATCATCCACTGGGCGCTGGAGGTGGCCCACCAATGCTGGCCCAGGGAGGGTTGTGAAGATTGCAAAAGTCAAGCTAAAGCTCAGATTTTTACTTAAAGAAGCCACAATTTTATACTTTAGTTCACCTAGAATTTCTACCCTCATGCAACGATTGGTACAAGGTGACCAGGAGGTTGACTTCTCTTTTTAATGACTGCCGAATGCCTTCTATTATAGGCCTAGTGCCTAAATCCCCACATGTGTTCGTTGCCAACAGGATCCACTTAATGTGTCGCTCAATGATTGGCTCACCTGATCATGCTGTCAGACTGGTGGAATAGGAGCACCTATCTTGCTGGGTGTTTACTAAAATCTGCACTTGCACATGGTTGTGCTTCATACTCTATTACAAGGGTGGTCTTGGGAAATCTTGTGAGGGCACCAAACATAAAAGCAGGGTCTTGTGATCATCCATGTTAAAGTGCAGGTTTTTGGTTAACACACAAGTTCATAGGTGATCCCATCCCCAGACTGGTCCGTCTCTCTTCCATGTGCTGGGCCTTGCTGGTCTACATCAGCAAGGTGGGGCCTGCTGGCTTTTGTCCTCTTCTGCAGTTCTGCTTCTCCACCTGAGTGCAGAAAGCACCCAATGATGGCAAGGATTGCCTACCTGGATTGGGTCCTTGGTCGATCTCGATCCGGATTGGATCGGCTCAGCTGGATTGGCTGATTCACATGAACTCAGGTCGATCCTGGATTGACCCGATGAAAAAATTAACAAAAATTCAATAAAAATCAGTAAAAATACAAAAAATAAGGAAAAAATATAAAAAACTCGACATGTATTTGGACAAAAAGATGATTAAAAATACTACATGTCATGCACTTACATCATAAAGAGCGGTAAAGATGATTAAAACACTAGTAACTATCTTTCCACAATAAATGAACATGATGAACTAAGGTCTGGGAGCTGCAGGCAGTGTTGAAGGAGTGTGTGGAGTCTGATCTACCTTTGACCTGGCCTCTCATTGAGGATTGACCTGCGCCGTCAGGTTGTAGGGGGGTTAAAATCTGTCTTTGCCTTCTTGTTCTCGCAGGATATCTAGACACGATTATTCATTGTGCATGGTATTGGAATTCCAATTTCCTACTGAAGGCAGACATTTTCTGTTGATGGTCAACCATAAATAATTAGTGGCTTCTTGGTTTTATTGTTTATCCTTGGATATTCATTTTAGAATATGTAGTTTCCCAGACCAAATACTTCACATTTTCCCTTTTTTGGGATTTTTAGGTGGACTTGATATGGGCGGAGCTTCATCCACAGTTAAAGCACCTTCTTGAAATGGGGAAGTCAGGAGTAATTGCCTCTCTCTTAGCAGCATGTCAAAGGCTTCAAACTCATGCCCATGAGGTACCCCCTTGTTTGGAGTTTACTCACTTTTGTTGTTTGAACTTTTAATTCTCTTAAGTTGATGACAGTCTGCTCTGGAGGCCTGAATTCCCTCTCCTCCCTCTTGGGCTTCTTTGCCCTTATTAGACTGCACTATCTTGGTTATGTCCTGCCTTTTTATTTTTTGAGGGATTGCATTGTATAGCGTAGTTTTCTTTTTGGGGTGTATTTGGTGGACTATCTTTTGGGGGTTGTTGGGGGGAGGAGGGGCGAGGGGTTTCGTGGTTTTTCCCTTTTACACTTGTACTTTTTTTATAAAAAAATTAAAATAGTGAATACATGGTATCATCCACTTTCAAGAAGAAAAAAAAATCTTAACTTGATTTTATTCTTTCCAGTGCTCCAAGATGCTTGCTGATGCTGTATGTTCAGATTCTGAGTTCCCAATCTCCATTGTTCCTCACATACTTCATCTTGAGAGCTACTAAAATCTTAACTTGATTTTATTCTTTCCAGTGCTCCAAGATGCTTGCTGATGCTGTATGTTCAGATTCTGAGTTCCCAATCTCCATTGTTTCTCACATACTTCATCTTGAGAGCTACTTCTGCTGCAAGGAGAAGTCCAATTGGCAATGGCCAGTTGGTGAGAAGATGCATACATTGGGTTGCTTGATGTTACAAACAGTGTTTAAATATCCAAAGGTTTGCTGAGATCTTTTTACAAGACATTGCTTTTGAATGTTTTATTTCCTCTGTTATATTTGTTTTTTGGTCATGATCTATTATTTTTGAGATTTGCTACTGTGTATTTGCTGCTGAGTGTGAAACATCTGAAAATGGGTGGTAGCATAAAAGGTGTACCTTGTTTGTTGGCTGTCTGATGTTAAGGAAAGCAGCATATAGCATGTCTGTGTTGGGGATCCTCTTCAAAAACTTTTTATATCTTTTCTTTGTCACATTTGTGTGTGTGTGTGTGTGTCTCTCTCTCTCTCTCTATATATATATATATATATCAGATGTTTGTAAATTTAGCGTCATCCTTGGGAAGAAAGAAGGCTGCCTTTAAGCTAAGAGATTGGTTTCTGGGGTTTATATTTGCCATCATTGTCATTTTCTCATGCCCTTGAGTTCATTAGCTCTGTAAATGTGCTGAATTCTTGTCAATATTTATTGGTTGCATAAGCTTACTTTCCACAGGGTTAGCCTACTTAGCTGTGATGTGCTTGAACTGTTTGATTGACATGTTCAAGTCTGATCTTCCATAATTTCTGCCAGACATTTGCATAATGTTACCAAATGTACGACAAAGCAGTGTTATGGAAGTGAGATGTTGTTTCAATGGTTTCTCAAACTTGGTTCTATTTTGGCCAACAGCCCACCATACTTTTTTTTTATTTCCTGAAAATTTTAATCCTTTTTGTCAATGTACCTTTAGAATTTTTTACGGATACTAAGTTTCCACATGATGTTTTATTTGTCTTCTCTGGTGAATTTTGTATCGCTATCTACTGCAAGCAATGTGATGGAAATAGTGGCAGTTTGGCACAGAAAGTTTCTTATTTTTTTCTGTGACCTATTTCATAAACTTTTCTTGATTTGGCTCAATATTCTCATGTCTGCTTGTATTTTGAAGTGATGTATAATTGTAATTTACTGTACTGTAGCCATTTGATTGTATTTTCTTACTTCAAATGAGATAGGAGGTGATTGATTAGTTTTCTTTCCCTTGTGGTAGGAGGTATGACTTCGCTGATTTATTTTTGAAATATGTCCCACTAGGAATACATACTTTTGTGTAGTTGGCATCATACAATTACTATTTTCTTTTTCTGCTTTTGATGAACATGGCACCATCAATTAAACAATAATAAACAAACACTGAAGTAATGCAAATATTGCTTGTTTATTAGATGAGCCTAAATGTTGAGGCTGAACAGCATCCTTGTATAACAATAGAGTCCGAGGTCCATGATGAAGGTTGTCTTTTCTTCATCGGCCGGGTGCATCAGGATGTGGGTTCATATCATCTGGTTTGGGTATAATTCTGGTAGAGAAAAAGCGCAACTGATTCACTTAGGCCCTGTCAGAAAGGAAATTGAAGAGATAAATATGATAAATATCTGGATATGGCTGTGAGAATGGAAATTTCAAATTTATGGTTTATTTATCAAATTATTTGAGCATTAATTCTGGTTGCTGCTAAGAAACTAATTCAACTATGCATCAGTAGTATTGTGTGATGGATGCTCATGTCTCCTATGTCTAACTTTTCGTTGCTGCTCAGAAATTTATTCAACCATATGTCAGAAGTGTTTCATCCATGGATAACAATCTTATAGTGCAAATGGCCAAAGATGCTGGAGGAGGGCGTGTTCTTGAGTCCTTTCTTTGTTCAGATTCGTCACCACAGCAAAAGCTGAAAGTAATTGCAAAGTAAGTTAATGGTGCTTCAGAAATGCCATGGCCTGTAAAGCCATTCTTTAGTATCCTCTCATTTTACTTTTTACACAATTTATAAGTATGAAACATTTCTAGGCACTGAAACCATCAGAGAACTTCTCTTCCTTGATTTATTTTCAACTGTATTCATGTTGGCAGCATTCCATTGGGATGGTCAACCATCTAAGTTCATAATTTTATCTCCTTTTGAACTCGCTTCTGTTCTTGAGATCCTTGATGTTTGTCTTAGTAGAAGCACTTGGAATCGCTTAACAGAGTACCATTCTTGTCCCTTCACCAGGCTTCAAGATCACTTTGGGGAACTTTCAATGCAATCATCTGGTTCATTCACAGTTGAAAAGTGCTTTGATGCAAGTGACCTGTCCCTGAAAGAGACGATTGCATCAGAGTTGTCAGCAGTGCGAGCAGAGCTCTCCAAGACAAAGCATGGGCCATATATACTAAAGAAGTTAGACGTTGATGGGTAAGCTGATTAATGACAACTTATACCTTCCAGCTTAATTTTTTTTTGAACCGACTATGCAGTTGTAACTTTTCCTCATATGGTATTAGGGGATTTTGTGTTGGTTAATAGTAACAGGTGAAGATGCTATTAAGTTGTTTGGTGATGTGTGGCTGTTTAGCATATACAGGACAGGCTAGGTTATTTTTGACGTTAATGTTCTCACAACCAGTGATTCTAAGTCTAGCAGTAATGAAATATTTGGTCCATGAATTCTGTTTGTAAGTCATGACGTGTATAATAGATGAAATGAAGGATGTTTTTGATTTCCATGTTAGCTTTAGAGAGTCAATCTTGTACAACCTTCCCAACTGAAAATGTTTGACCATTTTCCTTAATGATGGAACATGACGTGGGAAGACAATTGTGTCTTCTCACCCTAATCTTCAAGGGTCAGATGACTTAGGACAGCAAATCATCATGTTTGAAGTCTTGTGGTGTTGCCCCTGGAGTAAATTGGGACCCTCTATTTCAACCCAATCACATAATGATGTTTCACATTTGAAATTGGGCACGTATCTTGACATCTCTAAGTATCCACTGCTCTTTGACTTTTGATACAAAGTTGGTGAGTGCAGTGGTGAGCATTGATATTGGATTCAGAAATCACCCCATAAATGACTCCTCTTTGACCTCTGGGACTTGCAGCTTGGAAGCACGCCCCGAGCAATGGAGAAAAAGACAAGCAACAAAAGAAATGACATACAGGGAATTCCATTCTACGTTTGGATCCAACGACCAACATCAAGACAAATATACACAAGCACCTTCCAAGAAAAAGGCCAAAAGGCAAAGGAAGAAGATTCGGGAGGCTGGCCAGGACCCTGACACTTCTCCACTCCTGGCATCCATGGACCTGGAATTTCCTGAGCTCAAGACTTCAATGGCTAAGCTGGGTTTTGCAGAAGCAAAGCAGGGGCGAAAAAGAAACAGGGCACCTGAGAGCAACAAGAAGTCGTCTATTAACTTAAAGATCACTATGTTGGATAGGCAATCTGGCAAGGGGAGGTCGTCAGTGACCAATCTTGCTGATCTAGCCGCCAAAAAATCTCTAAGTGCTGAGGAGATTCAATCATTATTCAAGGGCACAACAAAGAAGGCAAAGAAAAAAGTATGAAGTGCAAAAGCCATCAACAGAAAAGATCCCTTTCTAAGGAAGCCAGAGCCGTGGGCAAGTCAAACCAACTCTCACTCTCGTGTTCTAACAGGATTCCAGTATCATTTTTACGCATGTAACATAGATGTATTTCAAAGAAGGGTAAAATTTTTCTGGCATATGATATTAACTTGACCTACTACATGCCTGTCTGTTATTTGGATTTTGCTTTATCTTTTTTTTTTTTTTTTGGGGGGGGGGGGGGGGGGTTGATGGGAAACATAGCGCGGTTTACAAACACCGGGTTCATATCTTCCGAGGATTAAATAAGTGTGAGCCAAGTCAGCCCCCTCACCCCCCTCTTTTTGGTGGATTTTGCTTCATCAACATGGAGTTCCCGTCGGTTGCTGCATTGGCTGGTGGTGAAGCTAAACAGAATATTGTTTTTTTAAAAAAAATTAGGTTGCTTGAAGGGCAAGCAATCCATCCATACCATCAGCTCTTGGGTCAAATGGCTACAAAAAATCAAAAAGAAAAAAGAAGGGACACCCTTTTTTCTTGTAAAAGTAGGGTTGATTTTTTTTTGATTCTTTGAAGCCATCCGATCCAAACTTAGATGGTACATACGGATTGCTCGTCCCTCAAATAATTCAAAGAATTTTTTTAAAAAAGGGTTTTTTACATAAATATCCCTCTAAATATCGGTTGTGTCAAATATATCTTTCATTTGAACATATTATCAAAAATATCCTCTATTTAATTTTAAATGTTGTAACTATGTCCCTGTAATTTATTGACGGCGACGGGAGGTGAATATTTCGTGGAATATCTATCTATCATCATTAATTGTAGTGAAATGAGAGATATATTTGGCATAATTGATATTTAGAGGGTATTTATATAAAAAATTAAATAATTTTACTGTTTAACTCATGTTTAACTCAAGTTAAATCAACGAAAGTTACGGTAGAGACATAATTGTAACATTTAAGATTAAATAGAGGATATTTTTGATAATATGTTCAAATGAGCGATATATTTGGCATAATCGATATTTAGAGAGATATTTACGTAAAAAACTTAAAAAAAATCATTTTAAAGCCGCACCGCCGGCCTGTGCAGCAAAGCCGCTCCACAGCCTCCACCGGCAGCGGTGAAGCTGTAAAACCCCTCAATATATATGGTTAGTGCACTGCAGTCTGGTTATTTGGCGCCGCGCGGCCACAGTCGACTTGGATAACTTTTCTTGCAGTGTACTTTTATCTAGTGTTCTAAACATTTGCTCACAGCATTTAACACACTGGATTTTACATTTTGCCTTCTGTAAGAAAAGAAGTATGTCAATGTCAGTTTACGAGTACATCAGCAATGCCTCAAATTACATTACAGCTGAGTTAATTTTAAGTGCAATTAAATCATCCGTCGATGATTATAAATCGGTCTGGTACGAGAAGAATCGTCCGCATCGGACTGTATCAGTCACAGATTGATCGTCTATAGATTAGTACGATCAGTCTGTGATACATAATCGGTACGTAATTTATTTTTTAATATTATATATATTATCTTATATAAAATATAATTTTGTAGGTAATTTGATTAGAAATGTTCCTTTGGAACGTTGGGACTTAGGTTCGAAACACGCTAGTGACATTAATTTTTTACTTTTTTTTCATTATTCTTTAGAAAAAATAAGTCAAAAATACATGACATTTGTGATATTCAAACCCTTTATCTCACACGTAATTAACACATTTGCTAACCATTAAATCACACATAATATTTTATTATATTTTATAATAATATATATTTATTAAATATTTTTTTATTCTAACATATTACGATACATTGCGATACAGTGTGATATGATGTCGTATTATATTATATCATATCGATATAAAATTAATACGGCCGGTACGATCAGATCAACAAACCATACCTGAAATCATCTCCGGATGATTGATCGTGGTTGTTAGTTTTGGTAAAGGCGTAGGGCCAAAGATATGGTCACGTACTCTATGGAAGTGCAGTGATTGAGGATAAAATGAGATAAGAAAAGGTGCAGGGTATAGATGTAACAAATAAGGTGACGTATATATTTTTTATTTTAAGATTTGAGATTTTTTTATAAAAAATATTATTAGAAGTGAATTTATAAAAAAAGTATTATTAAAAATACACTAACAATTGTATTATCGGGTTAATTCAAATAGCACATAAATATGATTTAAGGATAATTTTTTGTAAAGTTTTGACAAAAAAGTGATATGTATATAAATAAATATGATATTTTTGTACTAAACAGATTTACGCAATGAGTGATATGTCTGTTAATATATTTGTAAAGATAAATTTTTTATATAAAATTTTATTTAATAATGATTTTCGTGCAAAATAACTCTCAAGACTTCCAAGTATCGATGTTGTCCTCTCCTGAAAAATGATTTAGACGGAATGTGTTTTGATCTTCCCACCATTCCTCTTGTTTCTCACTCTGTTCTTTTTCTAGCCTTCAGTGTTTGAATGGGTATCATAGCGGTTTGTGTTCCAAATTTCCAATGAACATCTCCTCTGCATGTTTACTTGTGAATGCCTAGCAGGATTTTCTTTCATCTCTCTTCTTGTGTGTGGAAGTTGATCCTATTTTTCAGTCATAATTTGACCTATTTCTTGAATAAAATGATCAAAAATTCAATTAAATGAATGCATTATATCAAAGAGTGCGTAAAATGTCTATCAAATTGGAGTAAGAAATATAATCCCACAATGACGTAACTGATGTGTGGAATCATGTAATTATATATTTTATAAATATTAAATGAAGACATTTAATGCATCTATATTTTGTATAAATAAAATAACACATATAGACATCAGTTATTTTCTTTATTTTTTATATGCTTTGGATGAATGAAAGCTTTACTTGAAATCAATATAAGTATATCCAAAAGGCGTACGAAATTCTTTTTACTAATCACTCTAGAGGAAGAACAGATCAAATGAAGAACCAGAAAAAGAAATGAGAGACAAGATTTAGCGTGGTTTGATTTCTCAATCTACGTCCACAAACTGGTTGTAAACCCTATCTCAGCCTTGACCAAGAGATCCCCTTCTTATTTATAATAATATTATAGCCCTTCCCTATTTTGCAGGGATTGAGATCTTCCTCCATTACACATTTACTAATTTCTTTGTCATCATTGCTACAATAGCAACAACTATTTGCTAAGCTTTCTCTGGTTAATGATTCTGGACCATCTTCTTGCTGCCATGTTTAAAATATTGACTAGTGTTGGCCATCATTGAGTTGTCATCCTTGCCGTCCTCAAGTTTAGGTTAAGTCTCTGGAATCAATGTCTTGCTGAAATTGTCCATTATCTCTATAATCCCCCTTCAAGTTGAACATGGAAAGTTGAAGAACGTTCAACTTGGAGTGAAAAAAGCACGGTGACCATTGGGCGAGCTCTTATTAGGCCCAGTATGTTAATCGGGTGGGGTTAGTGCATTCAACCTCCGGGTCGAATGCACTAACCGACCCCGATTATCTATTTTGTGTGTGAGGAGAGCAGTGGGACTCACACCGCTCTCTCTCATCGGTTAAATGATCCCCCCAATTAGTGAAAAAATATCTACCATTTGTTTGGAAGAAGGAACGTGTAAGACTTTGGAGCTCTCCTACAGCCACTTTTTAATGAACAAAATGATAATCAAATGTAATATGTTTCGAACGATCATGAGAAATTGGATTCAGTAACATATAAAAAGCACTGCAATTGTCATAATATAAATGTGGAATTTGATTAAGGTTGCATTTGGAACGGCAAGGCAAAATTATGGTGGGTAGAGAGAGAGGGAAAAAAGAGTGAGATTTGAAAATTCCCATAATCTTCCCCAACCTAGCTCTCTCTCTCTCTCTCTCTCTCTCTTGAATTATGGGAAAAATCCATACCTGTCGGATTTCTAAACGCACCCGAAGTGGCAAACCAACGGCATTAAGTATATAGAAGTACCCATGCCAATCATTAGTGGGAAAAAAAGAAGGCTCAAGGGAAGAAGATGGGAACATCTAAAAGAAGATCCTAGACCAACTAAATATGATGGGACAAGCTTTTGAGAAATTGAATGAATCATGGAAAGCTTCAAATGTTGAAAAGGAAAACTAAAGTCGAAAAATGAAGATAATGAGGAAGAGACTAAAAGAGCAAACCGCTAGTATTTGCAAGTTGAATGAAAGGTTATTAGCAGCTAGAACATAGAAAAAAAAAGGAAAATCTACTGAGAAGAAGCTCGATCTGCTGCCAACAATGAGAAGTTAATTGACTGACTAAGAAATGTCAGAAAAACTGTCAGAATTTAGTCAGAACTTATAGAGAGATCGCTATAGAAAGTTCAACTATTTGAAAAGAAGCATTTTGAGATTGATGCATCTGTGGCATAATCAATTGTTGCGAAAATCATACAACCAATTCAAATGGCTCTAGAAGATTGTCTAAACAAGTATATATTACCTAGAATTATAGTCATCGATGAGAAGATGAACAAATTCATCAAAGAAAATGGACCTCTCATCAATAAAACACAACATGATGCTGAGTTAGCCAGCCAATTGTGCTTTGCTTTGACATGTACAATGAATTGGCTAAATCAAATAAATGGACCAGGTGCTTTCATGAGGAGATCCTTTGCATGAAGCATCAAATGGAGGAACCATTAGCTCTGACACAGAAGCAAGGATAGACCTGAACATCTAGCCTTGTACCCGATCCACCCACAAATATTATAGGTCCCAGTAAAATTCAATCCTCAGTCTCTATTGTAGCCACTATAGAAAAGATCAAAAAAACAAGAGAAGTATACAGGATTGAAGGGGAAGCTGAAAAGGCAACTGCTCTAGCAAGCAAAAGAATAAAGAAGTTTGCAATCTGAAATAGAACCCCTACTCAAATCAATACCCCAAAGAAGATGCTCTTATTTCCTCCTCTCGAGCTGCTCAATCACCTGATCAACTTGAACAGACTAAACCCCCGGCCAAAAGGTAACTTTCTCTCTATAACCTCTGACTATGATCATTTTACATGCTTCCTATATTGAACCATTTAATCTCTGTTTCAGTCAACATCTAATACACCTGCAAATCCAATTCCTTCATCAAAAATGTCATCATAAAAAAGAAGATTGTGAAGGGAGAGAAGGAGACAAGGATGCCAGAACAAAATATCCATGATATAGAAGAGATAAGAAGAGAAGTGTTGGAATTTGGGCATAATCCCCTGGGCAATAGTCTCGTATTAGTTAAACGAGTTGTGGTTCATGTGCTTATGACCCTGGGCCTGTGTATCTCAACACCGCGATTTTGTGGATTCAACATGGTATCAGAGCAAGCCAATGACCCAACTTCTCTTGCCACCTCCACCTAATTAATGTCCACGGCCCATCTTGGCCGTGAGAGGGAGTGTTGGAATTTGGGCATAGTCCCCTGGACAATAGTCCCGTATTAGTTAAATGAGTTGTGGTTCATGTGCTTATGACCCTGGGCCTGTGTATCTCAACACCACGATTTTGTGGATTCAACAAGAAGAACAAGAGAAAGAAATCCCTATTGTAGACCTAACTAAGGAACCGGATATTGATATTGATAGCATTCCAATCCTCCGGCTATGTAGAGTACCAAAAAAAGAACCAGGCATGGAAATAGAGGAAAGAAAAGGGATGAGAGAAAGAATAGTGGAAGAGTTGCCCGTAAAGAAATGGAATATAAAAATGACCAAAAAGACAAGGAGAATCAATAGAGAGCTCCGACGAGATGTGAATCTAAAAGAGAATGCTACAAAATGGGAACCCTATGTGAGAGAGCAAATCATGAACAATAGGCCATATCTACAATACACTTAATGGGGAAGGTGGAACCTACAACAAGTAATGAAAGAAAGTATAGATTACAAGGAAGCAGGGGATGACCTTTTAGAAAAATTTCCAGAAGATAGAGTCAAGCTTCAATAGGACAAAACCTCTCAAACTCAGTTAGCATCCAAAAATTTGGAGAGATCAATTATTCCTCTATCTACAATAAGAACTTTCTTTCCTCTAAAAGACTCGTCCTCAAATACTCTGTCATTAGATACAAGTGTCTACAAAGCCAGTATCGGAGAGAAGAGAGCAACATCCAAAGTGTGGGAAAACAATCTATATGACCTCTTGCAAACCTCCTCAAAAGCTCTGTACCTGACAGACAACTATCAAAAGCATAAGATCAGAGATGAGGATGGAAAAATCAGTCTGTTTGAATTTCTTTATGTTCGTTGAAAGATGGGTGACAAGAGTGCAGAAAGATATTGCAAAGGCTAATTAAAATTCCAGTCAGGCACTCCACAAATATTAGAAGACCTGATTGACTACCTCCTGCCTCAACCTCCTTTGAGTATAATTCCCATTAGTTCAATGTCTAAAAAGCAAAGTATGTAAAGGATGTATCGGAAAATTATTACACTTCTCTGAGCAGGGCCCTTTCCATACATGATCACATATGTCTTATCTTAGTTGAATACTATTGACTTCACTTAAGTGGGCCATTTGATTTCAGCTTTCGTGTCTATTTATTTGAGATCTATCTTCAACTTGTCATGTCTTGAGTACTCGTCTGTTTGCTTTAATGCTTTCACTATTGATTGATAAAGAGGGGGAGAATTCATCTATTCAAAAATTGCATAATGTGTACTTTGTCTTCAAAGTAATCTTTCTACCCTAGCGCACTACAATATTGAGTGTACACCCTCAGCGGGAGCATAAGGAAAACACTCATGGGGAGCATAAGGAAAACACTTAGGGGGAGTCAGAGCATAACAAAAATCTTTTAGTGCATATGACAGGGGGAGAATGATGAACAATCTCTTAAGATGATATCTATTTGAAAAAGAAATCTTAAGAAGCAATGCTTAAAGGGATATTTAATGTAAGAAAAAAATCCCAACATTTTTACATAAATTTTATCATCATCAAAAAAGGGGAGATCGTTGAACCCATGCTTATAAATGATCACATTTTGCGTGCTTTGATTGATAACATAATTTACACAAAAATGCTATTATATTATATGAGCATGAACAACAAATTGATGATCAAAAAGAAAAGGAAAGACATGACCAGACATAATGACAAATAACAGCCAAAGGAATGAAAAATAGTTGAACAACTTAAAGCCTGTACATCTAGTTTGATATACTCAATCGGAAAACCTACTTAGTAGCAATCACTCAACTAAACTCTTAATCCAACTGAAACTCCTTGATAAACTCTTCTACTGAAGGTAGGACTAGCTAATCAATCAGAACATAGAACAATTGTAGACATCTAGCTGAAAGCCTTCACTGTCCTCAAACACAAGCAACTCAGTGGAAGTGCTCGATATGCAACGAACCTTAGTTGGAATAGCCACTCAGGTGCACTATTCAGTAGAAACCCTAGATCTAGTAGAAATTACTTATTAAATCTTTTTGCTAGAAATATACTGGAAACTCAACCGGAATATAGGACAACCGGTAGGAACTCAGTTAGAACCATTCTATGTCCTCAGTAGAAAAGTACTTAGTCAAGTTCATAAACACATGATTAGCCTTAAAGCCAAAAATACCCCCTTGGACTGACCACCGTAGCAATGCCCATGCAACTGAACATAGTCAAAGCATTCAACTAAAACAACTTAGCCAGAGTCTTGCAACTGGATGTTACTTCACCAGTCCACTCAATTGACTGCTAAATCACTGAGGCAGACTCTGTCATAGCCATTTGACCAAACTTAGCCCTTATTGAACAAACCAATGATTCAACTATTCATGCCTTGAACTGAACAATTATGGTCTGTTTGAACAACACCAAACTTATTGGCTAACTCCATAGACTCATCTAAATACTCTATCTGATAGTTCAGACATAACTTCATCAACTCTTCCCTCAGCTGATATAATCAAGTGAATGGTAGAACAATGAGTGATATAAATCAGCTATACCCTCTAGATGATACATTTTGTGACTCAGGCCCAGGACACTCATTTATGATAGTAGTATGCCCAAATGAAATGTTTTGAAATCATTTATGACTAAGCTAAATTGATCGGCAAGTATGTTTCACTCACTTAATCGAGTATTCTTGTCTCTTCTGTATCAACTGTCTGACAAAGTCCAAATGTATATCAATGTAAATCATCCTACTTTGGCTCAAAAGGAGAAATAGTCTACCACACTCAAGCGAGGATCATATTTATCATGCTAATCTTTATGACATCATAATTTAATATTTAAGAGAAACTCTATCTAATGATTTATCTAGGATCAACATAAGTCTTCCAAAGAAGAGGTGCAGAGATAATTACATCTAGTGCAAGTAGCGTGAGAAATGGTCTACCACACTCAAACGAGGATCATTTGGTCAACTCTCTCAGCAAACTTAGTGTACAAGGCACTTGATAGAAAATCGGAGGTTGGTGAGTTGAACACCTGATCAAAACTTAGCTATAGTGCTCGTGGCCATACACCTGAGCAAAAATTGGGAGGTTGGCGAACTGATCACCTGATCAAAACTCAGCAGTGTCAATGATTGGGCACCTGATCGAAAGATTAGAGGAGTGGTGAGCTAAACACCTAAGTAAAACTCTGCTGGTGTGCTTTTAATGGGAAGTAGTGAAACCCTAGACGAAGAAGTGAAACCCTAGACCCAGTTGAGGTGTATTATCCACTAGATTCATATTCCCCTTGGAGTGCTTACTAGCCACTATTCTTGGCCTGAGAGCATGTTCACTACTATTCTGCTTGAAGCTATTTGTTTTACACAAGCGTCCAGGGAGCCGGTGTGGCATACTGCCATGGCATCCAAGTTTAACACTCTCCTTCGCAATGGCACATGGACCTTGGTCCCTTGGAAGCCCACCATGAATGCCATCAGTTATAAGTGGGTCTTCATGTTGAAGCATCGCATTGATGGATCCACTGAGTGTCACAAGGCCCATATGGTGACCAAAGGTTTTTGACAATAGCCTGGTATCGACTTCTTTTGTACTTTCAGTCCAAAGATCAAGATCACTACTGTTCATTTGCTCATTGCCATCGCCATGAGCTCTGGATGGCTGGTGTTACAATTGCATGTCTCAAATGCCTTTCTTCTTGGCCATCTTGAGGAGCTTGTGTATATGGAGCAACCACCTGGGTTTATTCATCCTCAGCTTCTCGGTCATGTATGCCATTTGCACTGGTCTATCTATGGTGATGTGAAACGACCCCTCGGACCTAGAATTGCAAGCAATCGAACCGAACGGCGGACCCACTCAAGCGGGTTCACCCGCGTCGCGCGCACCCGGGTCCGTAGGTGGACCGGCGATAGTGGTGAGGGTCCGAGGATGGACCTTGCCTTTCCGGGGATTTGACTAGCTTGGGCTGAACCCCTAAGGGCCTGGGATGCCCAATTTCGTGGGCGGCCAGCACGCCAAGGGCGTGGGATGTAGTGGCTCTCTCACAACTCGCTCCGCGGAGGCACTCAATTAGATGGCAATTTGAGATCGGGCGCTCGCCTCACCGCCGACGGGCAACTAGAAACGATACTAAGACAAACAATGGTAAAACCAGAAGAGGATGGGGGCTCAAAGCTCACCTGATCGGTGTGAAGACACCGATCCCGGTCGGAGACGAGGGCGAGCGGGGAAGCGTGGGCTACCCACACGCCGCGCCGATGATGCTTCAGCCGACGACCTGCTAGTACACAACTACTCCTCGCGCAGGAGGGTGATCGTGGGGTGGGTAAAATAGAGGTTACATTCAAACACTACCTCCACGCAGGGAGGGGCGCTAAGCCGGCCAGGCGGGGAAGGGAAACTAGCTAAGGAGGTAGCCGATTGATCCCACCGTCGGTTCTGCCCGCCTGTTCTGCCAGCTGACAGGTACTCACTGTTGGATGTCCTGTGGATGCTCCCGAACTCAAAAACTGACGAAACCAGTGCCGAAACGTCACTGACAGACCAAAGAATGCCTGTGAATTTTTGTGAGTGGTTCCGATGTCTTCACCGGTAGGGCGGGCTCTGGAACAGGGTCCCTACGATCAGGCTCGGACTGCTCCCAGGGTGCAACAGCAGATGGACGAAGCCACCACACCCGCTCCCGAAGTCCAAATGATGCGGGACCAAGTCGAGGATGACCGTGGACGAGTCTTCTCCGAGCAGAAACCAAGCTGGGCACGAGACGATGTCGGGGCAGAGGGAAAGAGCCCGTTGAGTGGGTAGGTGTCGGGTCAGGTCCTGAGTGGCCTGATCTGCGCACCCGAGGGAGAAAAATTGGAAAACATTCCTCCAGGTGCCAAACGGGGTGCCGTCTTCTGCTGATGGAAGTAGATTGGAGGTAGAAGACCTCGGCTGAGCGGAGCCTTCAGAAGTGATTGGGTGTGACAGTGGGAGCTTCTGCACTGCAGCTCTAGTCCTGGTTCAGGTCCCGGTTGCGCAGTCGGACGAGAACGAGTCCTCCTGATAGCAGGGATGCCGGATGCCAGCGAGACCACCTCGGTTGCGAAGCCGTCTGGAAGAGCTTTCCGGCGATGTATGGTGCACCTCCAGAGGACGTCGAACGACTCTGGAGCAGCCTCTGTAAGTTGAGCTCCAACTGCTGTCTGCGAATTGAGATGGATAGGGTGGTGAAAGGTGATGTGAGACGGAGTAGATGGGGTGGGAAATGGGGTGGATGGGTGTGGGGATGGCACCTGACTATGTGGGGGTCTGTTAGGGGGTGATACAAGGTGTGGGAGGGGCAGAAAGGGGGCTGGGAGGTGGTCTAGCAAGTGGAGGAAGGGGGAGCTGCGAATTTGGGTTGAGAATGAGAGAGGGAGGAGAGATCTCTCCTTTGGTTTGAATGTGTGGTTAATGGAGGGTTTAATTCTGGTCTAAGGAATGGGAAGGGGTGTCTTGGGGATGTGAATGGGTGCTTGAGAGATGGGATTCTCCCTTGGAAAAATGAAAGGTTGTATGGGGAAGGGGAAATGTTGCTTGGGAGGAGGGAGAGGTGCCTAGGAGAAGGGGATTCCACCTAGGGGTTGGAGGGGGATTAAATGAGAGGTATGGGGAAGGGGGAGGGGTCTTAATTAGAGGTGAATAGGGAGGAGAGAGAGTGAATTTCAAAATTTGGAGAGAGGAGGAGAGAGAATGGGGTTCGCCCCCTTTAGAGAGAGAGAGAGAGAGAAATAGAGAGAGAGAGCTAGAGAGGTAGAGAGAGAGAGAGAGAGAGCACAGGGGTTTCAATATTCAACTCAAAATTTTCATTCAACAATTCATTAGCTTACAAAATGAGGGATTGGGGTCCTATTTATAGGGATCCCACAATTTAACTTAAGTCCCTGTCTTTTGGACTACTAACACTAAACCAAGGGGAAGGGGGCACCCCTGGGCCTAGCCCATATAATTGGGCCCAATAACACACATAATGACATAAGACTTAGATAAATAGCTACCTAACCTAGGTATTGGACTCAAATAAAAGGAAAAGTACATGATAAGAAAATAAAAATTACATCATATGACTTGAAATAAAGTGCTGAACAAGATGTAGCATAGGTGGCGAGCATCGGGATCCTCGATCAAATGAAATTGCTGGTGATGTCCTCATCATACCCCCGGGGTGCGGAAAACTCGACTCTGTCGAGTATGGGCCCACTAGGGAAGTGGTCCTCTCAAGCAGCTCAGAGTGAGCCTCAACCTCCAAACTCAACCCTGCGTCTGCAACCAGGGGACGGTCCTTCATCCTCTCGAGGTGGTTCAGGCGCACCCTCTTGCTGGCGAGGGAACCCTGCTTGCCCAGTATTGCTTCCGTGTGCACACGTCAGACTCTCAGGCTGATTTTTGGTGGCTCTCTGAGGGTGTCTTTCTCAAAGGAAGATAAAGGCTCGAGTCACTCACTAGGATCCGCCGCGGTGCCCATATAGGGTGCCGGATCCACCACGTGGAAAATGGGGTGAATCCCAAAACCCATTAGTAAGTCCAACCCGTTAGTCGGGTTGCCAAAGTCACTCGGAACTTGGGAAGGTCCAAGTCCTCGTGCCCTCGAATTGGAGGTGACCCTAGCGTAGAGTCACTCCAATGTCATCATCACCAGATTGCCTACTTGGATTTCCAAGTGGTGCTCACGAGTGTAGATCCTAATTAGAAATCCACTTACAAAAATAGAAATAATGAATAAATAAGTAAAGTAAGGCACAAATAAGCACGAGGTGCTAAGATGGAGTTTGTGATCGCCAGAGACGCGAGGCCTCAAAATATAATAATGAAAAGCATGGAGGGATCGCGAAAAATACCTTGAATGCGGGGATTGTGAGTGCTCCTTTCTCTTCTAGATCGGCCGGCCGATGAAGAGAGTTCTTCTCGATTTGATTACCCTTGCAAAACAAAGACAAACACCAATAAAAGAATATGGAATTAGAAACATGGTGAGTGTAGCATCAATTCATGTAAAGATATGAGCATGAAAACATGGAATAGAACACACCTTAAGGGTGTTGGCCCTTAAACCCCTATGCAAAGAGGGTGTGGGAAAATATGAATTATATGATATGCAAAGATGATGTAAAAATAAAGAGTGCAAGAGTGCACTAAGGGGGAGTCTCTCAACGTGGTTGAGATTATAGGATGAACAACAGAAGGATGGAATGATGCATGCGTATGTGAACTAAGCAATAAAACAAAAGAGATAAAAATAAAAGAGTAGGAGCCTGTGCATTGGCTTTGATATTCAAGGGGGAGGAAGCTTCAAAAGGATGAAGTTGGAGCTCGCGGCTTCTCCTTCAGCCAAAAGCAACGGTAACCTGTAAAACAGAAGAAAACGGAGGAAACAGAAGAATAATCGGAAGAAAGGGGAGGAGTCCAACCCCGTTAACAGAGAAGAAGTCTCTATTAATAGGTTAATCACAAAGATAAGAAGGAAAGAGTCCAACGGAGGCAAGACTCCAATCGAGGAAGGTCATTAAACAAAGCAAGGACTCTCTGGGAAAAGGCTGCGTTCGATTAGAACACAGAAGATGAAACACGCCCTGGGTCAGGGCGTCAATTCAAGAATCGACGACCTACCATAGGGCGTTAATTCAAAACACGACCTGGCTAAGGGCGTCAACTCCTGGATCAATTTTGGAAATAAACATTTCTTTTATTTGGAAATTGTGAAACACGCCTCAGGGAGAGGCGTTAATTGAAACACGTCCCAAAGAAAGGTGTGAATTAACATTTCTCAAACGTTTTATTCTTTTTTTGAAAATTAAATAATGCCAGGAATTGACGCCCTTTCCAGCGGTCGTCCTTTCTTAAAACGCGCCCTAGGTCAGGTCGTGAATTCATAAAAATTCAGGAAAAGGAGATAAATGCCCAGAAAATCCGGAAAAATAGTAAAAATAGGGAAAATCGGGGAAATCTCAGAAAAGTGGGAAAAACCACTCAAATAAAGCCGATTTGAGGGTCAAATGGGGCATCGCAGTGTGATAGGAGATATACTCAAAATAATGTCAATTTTAGCGTGTCTACAGCTGCCCCGCCTTGGCGTCTGCTTTGCAAGGGAGCATAGCAAACTGAAAAGTAGATGCCAAGGTGTGATGAGACACGCAATCAACATCACTTGATGAGAATGAAATCAAAAGCTCGAGATGAAGCAATCTCGAGAAATTCAATGAAATCAACAATGTTTGGATAAAAAGGGGGAGTGTGCACGCGGTGCACGAAGGAGAATGATCAACTTCCAGCGCGGTGGAAGTACCCCAGGTCACAAACCTGTAGGTTTCACCATTGGGGAGCGGTTACCAGCCAATGTGGACGTGCTGCAGCTAAGGTGGATCAAGGGGAAAGGATTAAAACAAGATGATAAAAATCCAAACAAGGAGCTTTCGATAAAATGACCCAAAACAGCGACAAAACGAACTGAGGACACAATTCGACATGGAATATCTCATATCTGGAAAGATTAAGATCAAATTTTAACCCTCCAAACAGCTTATCAGAATGATTTTCCAATGTTATCAAAGTCCTACATGAATGCATGCTGAGTTTAAAGGGAAAAATTAAATCAAACGAAATATAAGATAATCAAGGATAATATTGTTAAACTGTCCAGACTGAGTCAAGAAACCCATTCTGCGAGCCGATACTAAGCCGAAGCCCGTTTATCCACGCACCAACTCACAAAAGGGAACCATCGTCCCCAGTCTTGGACGGCTCAACGGCCTATCCGTGTGACTAAGACTCCTCTGGAATCATCATTATTTTTGATGAAGGGGAACTCAAATTCCAGATTTACCAAAGCCACAAGGTCCTTGATATAATCTAGTAGCGTATGTAACATATAGTAGAATGCATACAGGGAGATGGTGATAGCAATGAGCATGGAGGAACTCAGAAATGAGGTGCAAGCACCGTGGGGCTTGGATGATGATGCCCAGTCAGTGGGACCAAGAGCCTCTTCCTGCGCTCAAAAATTCATCAGCCGAGATATAAAAGATAACAAGTAATGAATAAGACATTTAAGCATAGTCATCAAAGCATGAATCAAAGCATCAATCAACTATTATGAGTTGAATCATGATATTACAAAGCATCATTATTTGTTATTTCGTCATGAGGATGACAATCTTGGCTAATCAAGATGTAGAGTTGAAGGATCAGAATGATATAATGCCCATTGGCGGAGATCAGCAGGAGTTGATTGAATGATTATGAGATGAATAATAATCAGGAGATATAATAATCAGAATGATATAGGGAGATGATAATCAAAAATGCCCAGGGTGGCATGTCATGAAAATATCGGGAGAAATTAATAGATTGACAGCAATGAGTGGAGATAGGACTTACAAAGTTGTTCCTGCAAAACACCATCAGAAAATACAATGCATTTTTTTTTATTTTTGAAATATGCAAATTTTTATGAGTTTTGGAAAAGATATTCAAATTTTTATGAATTTTTGGAAAATATTTCAAATTTTTTATGGATTTTGGACAGGAGATATTCAATTTTTGTTTGATTTTGTAATATTCAATTTTTTTGGATTTTGGTTTAGACATAGCTAATGCAGCATCAAAGGGTGTTTAAACCATTAATTGGGGGTCCTCGTTCCGTCCCTTTTTGCTAAAATTACCCAAAGCCGGGCGTGCATTGAAAGTGGCATCCTATAACCGACCGCCTTTGATCAACGGTGCCCCTACCAAGGCCATACCCGAGAAACGTTCGGTCTTAGAGGGAGAAGAGAAGAACAATTGTGACAAGCTTTATACAGGATGGGAGATGTCAAGACTTGAATTCTTTCCAAGGTCTTTCCCCTCAAAGAGGTAGTCTGTTGCGTCGGGGCTTTGTGCCTTTGATTTTTAGACCCATGACATGCATACGACCAGGGTTTTCCCTGCGGGGACTTCGCCACTCTTGTCATGCCATAATTCACAATTTTACTTTTATCAAAATTTTGACTTGATTTTCATAATAGCCCTTTTTTGGCGAGATGTATATCATGAAAACTCATATGAAAACTCATATTGATTTTGGGTCAAGACTGCCCCTATTTGAGACTCCTCTCGTATTGGGGATTACCTAGGTTGGTCATCTCATCCGTCAACCTCTTGCCCCTGCATTCGGCCGAGTAGAGAAGAGAAAAGACTTTCAGATATACTCATGGCATGGCCAAAGTAGCAACGGTGTTTAACCAAAGGAGCCGGCTAAGGACGCCGTGAAGTGTGTGGAATGCCCATCTAAGGGTTACTCTTAACAAGCATGGAGAGAATGTTGAATTCCCAGCGTGGGGTTCTTATTACCAAAGGTGCTGCAAAAGCAAGCCTAAAAACTCTTTTGTGAGATAAAGATACGACCTAAGATAAAGGCCTAAAACACCACTTTTAATCTTGTCAAGAAGCACTTTATTTTGAAAATCATGCTTGAAGTAGTGAGGTAATGATATCATAAAATGAGTACTTACGCCAATATGTTACCTTGCAACATTTGTTGAAGCAGCTGTAAGAGGCGAGGTTGCTCATCGTGGGATAGTCCTCTTTGGCAGTCAAAAGGATTAGAAGCAAAGGGTTTGAAAGTGGCTTAACAAGAAGGAGTTGTGCCAAGACCGGACTCAGACGAATAAGGAAAAAAGGAAGAGAGGCGAGGGCTAGAACTCCCTTACTAAGGTGTGGAGACCCTGATCACATGAAATGTCTACAGAAGGAGAGGAGAATTAGAAGGAGGAGTGAGGACTAAAGCCTCGAAAGCAATGGGAGAAAGGGCAGATGCCCAAGGCAGTGGATGTGGAAGAAGTTGGGTCAGACCCATGATCAGGAGGAATTAGAAGAAGAAATTGATAGATGGAAAGAGGCGGATCCGGAGGGTCCGGAGATTGTGGAGGAGAATCGTGATAGGAGGAATCATCCGGAGGCTCCGGAGGGATAAGATATCGAGGGACGCGGTGCCCTGGAAAAAGATGATGGAAAAGGAGGAAGAAAATGAAGGATGTGATGTCCCGGAGGAGCAGAAAGATGAATCGGAAGAAAGATGGAGGGTCCGGAGGTTCCGGAGGAAGCAAATGGAAAGGGGCGTCATGCCCTGGAAAAAGATAGAAAGAATAAGATGGAGAATCCGGAGGTTCCGGAGGAATGGAATTAGATGGGTCATGATGCCCTGGAAGAAGATAGAGAGAATAAGACGGAGAATCCGGAGGTTCCGGAGGAATAAGATGGAAAGGGGCGCGATGCCCGAGGGATAAAGAGAGGGGTGCAAGATCCGGAGGTTCCGGAGGAGGAAGATGAAAAGGGGCGCGATGCCCGAGGGATAATGAGGAGGATGAAAGATCCGGAGGTTCCGGAGGAAGAAAATGGAAAGGGGCGTCGTGCCCGAAGGAAAGGTATGAAGGATCCGGAGGTTCCGGAGGAATGAGAAGGGAAGGGACGCGATGCCCAAAGAAGAGGGAAATAGAATCCGGAGGTTCCGGAGGATTAAGATGGAAAGGGGCGCGATGCCCGAGGGGAAAGTCCGGAGGTTCCGGAAGAATAAGGTGGAGAGGGGCGCGATGCCCTGGGAGAAAGTCCGGAGGTTCCGGAAGAATAAGGTGGAAAGGGGCGCGATGCCCTGGGAGAAAGTGAGAGAAATCCGGAGGGTCCGGATACAAGAGCTGAAAAGGGACGCGATGCCCTGAGAAGAGATTGGGGAGGGGGCAACGCCCGAGCAATGTAAGGGGACCCACAGATCCCAAGGATGAAGATGAATAAGATGGGAAATTCGGAATATCCGGAGGTGCCGGAAGGCGGGGAAGATACGGGTTTGGAAACCCGGGAATCAGGAGGTGCAATTGTATGCAAATGTAATGCAATGGATGCAATGAATAGAATGAATGGATGAAAGAAAAATGCATGAGATGCAAAGAATATGAGGAATATGAAGGGCGAGAGGGCGAGATCCTCCTCTTTCCCCTTGGAGTGGCCCATGAAGAGAATGTGATGGATAAAAACATGGATGGAGTTGAATGGAAGGTGGATAAAACAGTGGAAGGCCCCGTAGCGCCAAGATAACTGCCCCTCCACGACAGTGAAAATGTATAACCAATTGGCCCAATGAAAGAAGCTTCAACAATAAATGACAGCCCCCTTGGAAGGCAAAGATCAACAATGTAAGGGAGTTGGAAAGTTGATACAGGAAGCATTGCCATGCCCATAGGAATTTGCCCCTTGTATGGAAGAATGGGTTTAAGATTTGAAAACTGGAGCGAGGGGTGCCCTGCCCGGCCCTTGGATGGCATCAACACTTGGCATTCTTCTCTGAGTAATGGCAGCGACTTGGCTTCTTTGACCATGCTTGGCACAATAACCCGGATTGGTATCCGGTAAATAAATTCTGGCATCTTGAACAGCACGGTAGTGGCCAAATTCTTCTTACTCGGCTTTTGCTTATCTTCGGTACAAGTACTTATTGTGGCGCTCCCCTTCCGAGTAGTAAAGGGAGGTGAGGCGGAGGCGGAAGGCTTCGTGGATGGTGGAGGTATAATGAAAGTGTTGGCAAATGGGTGAGTGGAAGCGGAGGTTCAAACACATCGAGTTTCTCCCTTTGCTCGGAAGCAGCCGGGATTGGCTCAAGTGCAAAAAGGGGTGAATCCTGCTCAGGGTTAGCCATGGGTAAGGGTGTTAAAGATAAAGTGGGTTGAAGCGGTGGTAATGGGAGGTTAATTGTAGAAGGTTTAATGGTAGGCTCAGTGGAGGCCGGTGTTGTGGAGGTTAATGGCTTAATGGGTGGAGGTTTAGTAGACGGCTCGGGGGAGGCTGGTGTTGTGAAAGGTAACGGCATAGCTGGTGGAGGTGTAATTGGGGGAGGCTTGGTGCGGAGAAAACACCGAACGGGGTGAGCGGTGTTAGGGATAGAAGGAGACTCACGATGTGCCGGCGCGGGTGATTGGAGTATCGGCCCATCGTCGTAACACCAAGAAGTCTCGGAAACAGGGGTTGGATTAGGGATGGTGGTTTCGTCCTGAGCAGGGGGTTCATCAAATGATAGTGGGGGAAGTGGGAAGCGAAGGAAACTCGAAAGGGGTGCCTGCGAAGCTTCATCGTCATATACCGGCTCAAATTCTTCAATTGCCGGTTCTTCATCATCAAATTCAAGTGGACACCGTAGTGGAGGCGTATATGTGGATGGAAGAATGTAATGATGTTGCGTGTGTGGAGGTGGAAGGCCATATGAATGAAGTGTGCGGATGGGTGGAGGGCGGACGGTGTCCACTTGATCGTCGAAATCTGCCGGCTGTTGCTTGCTTGAGCTGCCGATACCATAATCATCTCTCCTATCCTTCCATTCTTTCTCCATCTTAGTGATATCGTCCAAAGCGGCATGGAGAGGATTGACCGGAGTAGGAGGAGCCATGACCCTTCTTAATTGTTCCTCCATCAAAGTGACTTTATCAAGAAGGGTTTGTTGGAGGGGTGTAACTTGAGCAACCAAGGGTTGGCAGGGCCTTGAAGGAGGGGTGGCATAAAAAGGCCGTGGAGGGGAGTTAACGGGATGACCCGCAGAAGAACCCGGATGGGCCGGATTGCAAGAAATAAATGGGCCTCAGGGCCGTGATGGAGGAGGAATAGAAGGAGGCGGGTGTCGGACCACCCGGGGAGGAATGTGAATAGAAGAGGATGGGTAATGGGCTACCCGATTAGGATTGTGAATAGAAGAGGGAGGTGGGTGATGGGCCACCCGTGTAGGGTCGGAAGGAGGAAGAGATGAAGGAGATGCACCCTCAACGGCGATCTTAAGGGCTTGGATCTGTTGAGGGGTGAGATGATCTAATGCATGAATGATTTGGGAGACCTTCTCATCGTTGGGAGGAGACAGTCCCGAAGGAGTAGTGGCTCGTGATTGAATTGAAGGACCATGGGATTGGATATTGCCCATGGGTCGGGCAGCACCGTAAGAATGAGGACGTGGTCCTTTGAAAGAATTATGGTGAGAATGATGAACATGTTGAAATTGAGGGGAATAAGATGTGCTAGGTTGATCACCCTCATGAACATTAATTGAGTTGAACATGTTGTTTTGTCTAAAGTAAGCCATTGTACAATCAAAGTTTAAGCAAAATAATTTACAAAGAAGCACACAAGTTGGAATGGTTACCTTTGATCTTAATTTGTTTGAATCTTGGTGAATTAATGAATTTTAACAAATTGATATGATCACTCAAGGGGGGAACCTAGTTTCAAATGGTTTGAACTCCGGTGCCAACTAGGAACACTCTCTCACCGTGTATAGGCCAACTAACTCGGGACTTCAAAAGGGTACAACCTGCCCGGCGTCCGTGAGGGAATCCACGGGTACGGGGACTTATGGAGGTCTTGGAAAAGGGATTTTCAGTCCAAAGAGACGGAATGCTCAATGGAGGGTCGTCCCGATTCCAAGAGGGGTGTGTGGAATCCTAGTGAGGAGAGAGGAGGTCTCCCAAACCAAAATGAATGAATGCATGCAATATGTGCAAGGAGATAAGCAAATCACCGATAGAGCCAAATAATCAATATAAATCAATGAAGCACGAATAAGTACAGGCTCTGTGAAATCACAGGAAAGAGGCGACCTATGGAAGGTCGCTACTAATAAAAACGCGCCCTGGTGTGAGGCGCTACCTGAGGAAAGGACGCCTTACAGAGAGGGCGTCAAATCTAAAACCCGCCCTTGGGCAGGGCGTTAACTCTCAGAGGTGCGCACGGCCGAGATAAAGAAACGCTTTGATGTGCGGCGTTATCAAATCAAAAGGCGCCCTGGCGAAGGGCGTGAATTCATAGACAAGCAGGGTATAATGAAAGACGCCTCCTCAGCAGGCGCTACAAATTAAAAGACGCCCTGGGTGGGGGCGTTACAAAAAAAAAAATGCCTCTGACTGAGGCGTTAATTCCTTCTGTCCACCGGCCAGATATATCAAACAGTAAGGAAAACTCACAATCACAGGCAATCAATCACCACAGGAATATAGCATGCTCATCAAATTTTATTTTGAATAAATGGAATTTCAAAAAAAATCTATCAAACTAGCCAATCACCAATGGGGAAGGTGCTACGTGGAGCACAAGAGGGAGA
>JAHNEJ010002358.1:0-41035 GCA_022559845.1 Amorphophallus konjac
CCGAGAGGGGTTTAAAAGATAACACCAACCAGGTGTGTGTCTTCCCGTTATTTCGTCATTTTTATTGCAAGGATATGAATACTACACATTCATCTTTCTAAGCCACTTGTCATTTGTTTGTCGTTGTTTTGCAAGGGTAGCCGAGGAAAGCCCTCTCCGTCGGCCGGCCGGAAGGAGAGGAAGAAGCAACCCGCCATCTCCCGCTCTTGAGGTAGGCGCGATCACTTTCTTATTTTGGGGTCTTTCGGCCCCTGGCGATCACATCTTTTCATCGAGGCCGCGGCGAGTCACTTCCCCAATGACCGTTTAAATTTCTGTTCTCATATTCTCTTTATATCCTGTTATATTTCGTTCATATCATCGAGGCCGCGGCGAGTCACTTCCCCAATGGCCGTTTAAATTTCTGTTCTCATATTCTCTTTATATCCTGTTATATTTCGTTCATATCATCGAGGCCGCGGCGAGTCACTTCCCCAATGGCCGTTTAAATTTCCGTTCTTACATTCTCTCTATATTCTGTTATATTCTGCTCATATTATCGAGGCCGCGGCGAGTCACTTCCCCAATGGCCGTTTAAATTTCCGTTCTTATACTCTCTCTATATTCTGTTATATTCTGCTCACATTCTCGAGGCCGCGGCGAGTCACTTCCCCAATGGCCGTTTAAATCTCTGTTCTTATATTCTCTTTTATATTCTGCTATATTCTGCTCATATTCTCGAGGCCGCGGTGAGTCACTTCCCCAATGGCCGTTTCAATTCTTGTTATTTAATTTCTGCACCATTCCCGTCCCCCCGAGGTCGCGGCGAGTCACTTCCCGCTATGGCCGTTTGAACCCCATATCTTGCTATATTATACTTGTCCCGCTCGCCCCGCCGGAGCAATCTCCCGTGGTGGCCCCTTCTCTCTCTTCTCTCATCTCTGTGTTGCAGCAAACAGCAAAACAAACAAAAAGAGGAGCCCGCGCGCTCTCCGCATCCTCTTCCCCGCTCCATCGAACTCCGAACCGCGTGACGTCGCTCACAATGTGGATACAAGATAGGAACAACCTCTGAAAATTTCAGATCAATAGGACATCGTGGCTGACTGTAAAATGTCGTGGAAGTCACCTCTGTCCAGCAGGACAGAACCTTGAAGATGGCTCCGCGGCGGCTCGTAGGCGGCACGAACGGCGGCGGCGGCGGCACAGATGATCACCGGAGATAGAGGGGAGAGGATTGAAGATAGAACCACTCTAGAACTGAAGGTTGGAGGAGAGGAACCAGAGGGGAGAGGACAACAAAATTTTTGATTTTTCATTAATTTCCACATGAAAATACAACATTTTATATGCTAGGTATCAAATCTATTGTAGACCCTTGGATCTAGGGATGGGGAATGAAGGGCTGAGATGAAGTTTGAACAACACACAAAAAATAAAATTAAATAGAAAGGAAGGGGGCGGCCTATTTACTATATGGGAGAGTGGAATGGGTAGGTGTTCAACCATTGGAATATTGACCCATTTGTCACCCATGTGTCCATATGACTAGTCCAACCTTCTAGATGTCCACCTAGGATGGTTGACCAACCCCACAAGGTGACATGGACCAATGGGAAAGGGCTGAGGGCCCCCTAGCTGGACCTACTACACAATTGCTCAAAAACCCACACAATCTATGGGAATGACTCATTGGCTTAT
Source organism: Amorphophallus konjac (assembly GCA_022559845.1). Lineage (NCBI taxonomy): Eukaryota > Viridiplantae > Streptophyta > Magnoliopsida > Alismatales > Araceae > Amorphophallus > Amorphophallus konjac. The sequence continues at coordinate 1,681 of JAHNEJ010002358.1, forward strand.
AAAGCCTTACATTTGCGTACATACTTTCCCAAAGATATAAACACAAACTAAAAGGACATAAATACAAAAGAAAAGGTACAAGCTCGGCGTCGATTCCCATCAAAAGGTCAAACATGGCTGCCTCGGGGCTGGCGGTCGACCGGACCTACAGTGGCGGTCGACTGGAAAATCTCGGACGCGGCGGCGACGTGGGAATAGATCGACGGCAACTCCGGGACGCGAACAGGACGGATAACTTGTTACCTCGCGTAGCTCGGCCTCACGCCGGACGGTCTCTCACCGGGCGACACACTCAAATCTCACAAATAGAGAAAGGAGGGAAGGAAACACATAAGAGGGAAATGCCTCTCACGTAATGCAACTTCTTTCAATTTCATCATATGGAAACAATACATGAGCCCCCCTTTATATAGGAGGAGGCTATAGCAACCACACCCACAATCTTTTACAAATAGTACATATGTCCTTAGCCTAATAAAACAAGCTTACCTACCTAACTTTTGACTTGGGGGTTTTAACTAAATAAAATACACAAAACACATATGTTTATTGACTATGACTTAGCCTAATAAGACGAAAGTAAAAATACATGTACTAATACATGTATTTTACATACAATACACAAATACGTACAATATAAATACACATAAATAAATATTATGCTCAGGACGCCGAGTCTTCAATCGAGTCTCCGAGCCATAAGCTCGGTGCAGTGGCGGTGCGGCGTCGGCTCCGAGCATTGGGCCCGGTAGTGGACCCGGTGTCCCCACCAACCCTTCCGGGGCGGCTGAAACTCGACTCCGTCGAGTAAGGGGGGACACTGCTGTGGTAGTGCTCCAGCAGATCTGGATCGAGGCGCTGGAGATCTTCCTGGTTGATCTAGGAATCATCAGATGGTGGACGGTCCCGCCAGCGGATAAGGTAGCGCTGGTACTCCCTGCTCCGTGTAGTGGTCACCTGCTCATCCAGTATCCTCTCAATATGCTCGCGCGGTGCTCTCAAGGGTGTGGGTCGCACATGGGTGGGCTCACTCTCAAGGGGAGGAGAAGGCTCGAAAGGGCCACTAGGAATCGCTGTGAGTTCCTTGTAGGCCACTAGGTCTGCCACATTAAAGGTCGAGCTAATCCCCTCTTCGGGAGGTAAATCCACAACATAGGCATTGGCGCCAATCTTCCGCAGGATTGGGAAGGGACCATCACTACAGGCTTGCAACTTTGTAACGGCTCTCGAGGGGAGTCGGTCGGGCCGGACCCGTACCATAACCAAGTCACCTTCTTGAAAGTTATGGCGACGCCTATGCGAATCAGCTGACTCATGCAGACTAATGACGTGTTGTGCAAACTCTTCGGCTGACTTGGACAGTCTAGACGCGAGGGGAAGGTTGGGTAGGTGTGGACGCACTAAAATTCGCTTATTCAGGTGGTTCGTCTATTAAGTGCGTGGGCGTGCCAGTCACCGAAGTGACAATTTATTCGGGCCCCGAAGAGCCCATGGTGCGCTCGATCTGACTTCGTCAGACGATTGTGTAGTTCGTGTCGGGACCAAAACCCGTCGCGCCATAAAGGTCACGGCGTCATTTACATCCCCCATACGAGGGAACACCCTTGATTAATCGCCGGGATTCAGGGCCTCATGACCATGAAATCAATTGCATGGAAGGTCTATTACGAGGTATTGAAATCCTCGCGCGAGGGCGAGAAGAAAACCCTTCGCGGTCATGTCAGTCGTGTACTGACCATTTAATGTTCGGACGAATGTCCGGCTCGAGAAGATCGCGGTTGTCGCGGGAAAATCGGAACGCATGTATGCCGAGGTATGGCAAATCTATTGTTTGGAAGAGCGGAGAACGTTCGGCTAAACCTCGGTCAGAGCGGTCAGAAACCAATAAATCTGTTGGCCCGGTGCAAGAGCAAGCTGCGACCATACTGCGGTGGGCCCCCCGCAGTCGAAACAAGACTTGCATGAGCGTCATTAATATTTTCGGTGCCAAAGGGCAACGAGGGAATATCCCTTGAATCGGCTGAAAAGCCCTGTGTCTAGGGAAGCGGACGTTCGAAACGTGTCGGTCATTCGGGAGACCGTTTAATATTCGGACGGGAGTCCGGCTTGAGAATATTGTAATCGTCGCGGGAGGACCTGGAACATATGCATGCCGGGATACGGCAAGTTTATGATTCTGAGACACCGAAAACATTCGGTCAAATCTCGGTTAGTGTAGCAGGAAATCGGTAAATCTATTGGCCCGGTGCGAGATCGAGTCAAGACCATACCGGGGGCGCCTCCCGTGGTCTAAACGAGGCTTGCGCGGGCATCATTAATATTTCCGGTGCCGGAGGGCAACGGGGGAGAGTCCCAGGACTAGACTCCAAAACCGAAAACGTGATCGAAGGGAGCGGGCTGTAGACCGAGGATATGAGCCGAACAGCGATCATAATTGGGATGGACCCGAGGTCTAAGCGTGGCCCACGGAGGTCTTATTGATATTCCCATGGAAGGGGTCCAGGGGTGGCGAGGACCGTCTCGTTCTATTCCAATTTTGTCGGTCACTCACGGACCTTTTCATGTTCGGGCAAGGGCCCATGTTGAAAGTACGACGTGGATGGAAACGACCCCGTACAAATGTATGCCGAGTTTATGGCAGTTTCAATGAAAGAACGGGAACGAATCCCATTAGAATGAATCCGATTTAACGGGCTATCGGCCCGGAGCAATGCCGGCTCACGACCATGTCGGGGAGGGAGCCGTCGGCCATATTGGTTGCTCACGGGTCTTTTCATGTTCAGACACAGGTCCGTAATAGAAACGCGGCGAAAACCGAGGTGAACCCGTTCAAATGTCTGCCGAGCGTGCGGTAATTTTAGTAGCGCCTCGGAAGGGATCCGGCCGGAGAAATGAATCCGATTTAATCGGAATGTCAGCCCGAGGCGAGGTCGGGTCACGGCCAGTTCGGGATGATTCCCAAGACTCAGGCCCAACCTGGAAGGGCGACATTGCTGTTCCTTCGGCACCGGGTCACGGGAGAGACGGGGCTGCAAGGTGGATCTCATTGTTTTGTTATCATTTGAAATTTTATCATTATCATTCGTTGATTTATGCGTATCTTTGAGTGAGTTTGTTATTACTATCTATTTATCATCATTTTTTTATGATTTATTTATTTATCAGTGCTATTGTTAGGTTTGTTATTATTTTTGTTCATTTTATTGTCATTCATTTGCTTGTCGTGTTTCGTTAAGTTTGTTATTATTATTTATTTTGATTATCTTTTATTTATTTATCATTCTTATTGAGTTCGTTATTATTATTCATTCATTTTTTTTGTTATCGTTTATTTGTCTAATTATTATTATCGTCATTATTTTTTAAGCTTATTATTACTATTACTTATTCCTTTATTATTCTTATTTATTTATTTATTTTTTTGAATCTATTATTATTTATTATTATTATTATTACTCACATTTTCTGGAGAGAGAATGGGTCATTAAAGGGCTAAGAGAAAGGCGTACCGCTGCAGGGCTGAGGGTGTGCCGCTGAAGGGCTGGGAGTGTGCCGCTGAAGGGCCTGGGGGTGTACCGCTGAAGGGCTGGGAGTGTGCCGCTGAAGGGCCTGGGGCTGTGCCGCTGAAGGGCTGAGGAGTGTGCCGCTGAAGGGCTGAGGGAGTGTACCGTTGAGGGGCTGAAAGGGTGCGTGCCGGCGAAGGGCCAAGCGGGTGTGTGCCGGCTAGGCGGCATGGAGCGTGCCGACGAAGGCAACAGGGAGTGTGCCGGCGAAGGCCACTGAAGGGCGTACCGGGGAAGAGTTGGCTAGGTGTATCGGCGAGGGGCCATGGAGGGTGTGCCGGCGAAGGGTGTGCCTGCCAAGGGTAGCTAGAGGGTGTACCGGAGAAGGTAGCTAAAGGGGCGTACCGGCGAAAGGCATGGGGAGCCCACTCCTCCTCCGTTTCTTTTAAGGCTTTTCTTTTCTTCTTTTTTGATTTTATTAAGTTTGCATGGGTTTCTTCTTTTCTTCTCTTGATTAATTTTCATTCTTTCTTTTGTGAGGGCGGATGTTCAAGTTGTTTAGTTGTCGTTCGATTCGGTCCTCTTTGAATTGATTGTGGTTCCATTTGCTTTGGTTAAGGCATTTCACCGTTGTTCTTTTCGTTTGTTTTGTTGCTATCTTTTGTCTTTTAAATGTGTGGCTGTTCCATTTATTTGTTGCTTCCTTTTGTCTTTCAATATGTTATTGTTTCTAACGAAAATTCGGCAACATCTCCCCTTAACCCGAGCGTAAGGGAGATACAGGGAACACGCCCACATGGAGTGGCGGAACCCGACAACTTGAGGTGGGCGCCCGAGAGCGGCAACACCTTTATAAACCTCGAAAAACTCGGAGGGAACGGCGAGTGGAAGGCTACTCTAGGACTGGCTGAGGGGGCATGCATCGGGCAAGAAGGAAGGGCAAGTGTGCCGGGCCAAGGGGGCCAAGGGTATGGCGGTGAAGCCCATGAAGAACGTGCCGAGGAAGGCCCAAAGGGGCGTACCGGCGAGGGCCATCATAGGCGTGCCGGGGAAAGGCAGCCAAGGCCGTGCCGGTGAAGGGTGTTGAAGAGTGCACCGGCAAAGGCCCGATGGGGGTGTGCCGGCGAAGGCTGGTTGGGGCGTGCCGCTGGGGCACGGCTAGGGTGTGCCGCTAGGGCTGGACTGGGGTGTGCCGCTGGGGCGCAGTTAGGGTGTGCCGCTGAAGGCGTGGCTGGGAGTGCCGCTGAAGGGACGACGGGGCGTGCCGTTGGAGGCACAATCAGGGAGGGTGTACCGCTGAGGGCGCCCGGGGGTGAGCGAAGGCAAAAATACCCGGGAGGAAACAAACCCTAACAAAAGGAGAAAGGGAAAGGGGGCGTGAAACACCGAAGGATGCAAACACGGAAGAAATACTTTAGAAAGACGTCCAAGAAAAAATACTTGCAAGCCTTCTACTTTTATTCTCACGAAAGGAGTGCCCCGAGGGGACTAATACATTGCAACGATGGCAAAACAAGAAATGAAAGGAAATGAAGAGGAGAAGAAAATATAGTGGGGGGGGGGAACGGAGCGTGGACTCCTCCCCTCTCGGACCTCACTCCCTCTCTCCACTCATTCTTCTTCTCTTCTTCTCTTCACATAGACGGTGGTGGTAGGTGGAGCGACGAGCTCCTCTTCTTCTCTTCTTATCCTTTTTCTCTTCGCGCGGACGGCGGTGGCGGGTGGACGGAGCAGCAGGAAGGGGGAGGCGGAGCCTCCCCTCCTCTTCTTTCTTCTCTTCCCTCTTCGCACAGATGGCGGCGGTGGGTGGAGCGACGAAGCCTCTCCCCTCTCTTCCTCTCTTCCCTCTTCTTCTCTTCTGCGTGTGTCTCTCTGTCTCTCCCTCCCCTTCCCCCCCTTTTCTCTTCTCCTTCTTCTTCCCTTCTTCTCTTCCTCTTCTTCTCTTCGCCCTCTGCCTCTGTGTCTCCCCCCTTTTGTGTCGAAGGAGAGGGGTTTTAATACCCTCCACGGCTGAAGCGTCCGAGCACGGTAGTCGGAGGCGGGAAATCGAAGGCATTGATTGGGGATTTGACCCGTCATCCTTGGTGGTAGGGGGATAGGCAGCGTGGCTCTCTCCCCGGGTGACACCTCAGCAAGTCCACTGCGCGCCAAGAATCCGTAGGGTATGGGCATCACGTCGTTCGGCCATTGAAATGCCTTAACGCTGTGCCGCTGGCGGGCTCAAGAAGTGTGCCGCTGGGAGGGCCAAAGGCCGTGCCGCTGGAAGACACGGCAGGCGTGCTGTTGAAGAGCCCAAAGGGCGTGCCATTGAAGAGCCCAAAGGGCGTGCCGTTGAACGGCCAGGAGAGTGTGCCGCTGAGGGCGTTGAGGGTGTGCCGCTGAGCGGCCTGGGGGGTGTGCCGCTGGGCGGTTGCCAGGGCAAGTGAGTGTATAGACTTCAGCAAGGCATGGGCTGTACATACTTCACCTAGCTGCAACGTATAGACTTGCAGGGGCTGATGTATAGACTTCATCGATGTACATACTTTGCGTTGAACTGGTGGATGTACAGACTTCACCAGTGTATACACTTCGCGTTTGCCAGAACGATGTACGGACTTGCCACACGAGTGTATAGACTTTGCGTTCAAAACAGCCAGCCAATGTACAGACTTGGAGCTTAGACGTATAGACTTTGTTTGTGCATTCAGCCAATGTACAGACTTGGGGCTTGGCTGTACAGACTTCGTTTGTTCATTCAGCCAACGTACAGACTTGGGCTGATGGCAGTATAGACTTGGTGCGATGAAGCGTGCCACAGAAGGGCTGGATGGCTGTGCCGCTGGATGGCCAAATGGCCGTGCCGCTGGGGCGTCTGAAGGGCGTGCCGCTGGGGGCTGTGCCGCTGAAGGGGTTCACGGGAGCATGCCGCTGGAGCACCCTGGAGGGTGTGCCGCTGAAGGGCTCCAGGGGCGTGCCGCTGAAGGGCTAAATGGGCAGTTTTGAGCCCGTTGTGAGCACGAGTTGTGGCCCATTTGATTTTCTTCGAGACCCCATGGATTATGAGCTTCCCGGGAGTTGGTTTCTCTTTGCTGTCGTGACTCCGGGGACGGCTTCACGGCAGTGTGCATATTTGGGGAGTCCGGACGACCAGTCTCTCCGGGGCTTCTTCACTCGGCGCCGTTGTTGATGCGAGGCCGAGTAGGATATCTGGGTTTGCAATTTTTTGGTGTCCACAGTAGGGTGGACCCAGGGGCACGCTCAAAAGCGTGTTGGACATCACGCATGGGAGGGAGTTGAGAAGGCAAGTCTTTGGGGACGATGCCTTGGAAGTCCGGCAGTATGGCCGGGTCTTCAGTTGGGACTGAGACTCGAGACTCCTCGGGTGTGATGGTGACGTCAACAGCCAAAATAGAGGCACACTCAGCAACCTCTATGTCTAGCTCACCGACATTCATGGAGTCAAGGCACCTAGCTAGGTCATGACTAACCTTAGGGGCCTCAGAAACGGGTGTGATAGATGCAGGAGAAGAGGGAAGGGGAGGTTTCCCTTAAGTGGGAGTTTGGGGATTCTCCTGAATTTTGGGAGTTCCAGTGGGGGTGGAGGTGGAACTCTTTCCCGGGGTCACCTTTGGGGGTGCCGGGTACAACTGAATCTTCTTCCCGTTGTGGGAGAAGGAACACTGATTGGACCGACCAAAGGTAGCGAGGTCTACATCATAGATCCATGGTCGTCTTAAGATGACACTCATAGGCATTACGTCATATAAGATTTGTCCTTGGTAGGACTGGAATTGGATGGGGATGACACATGTGGTGGTGACTGGGATAGAAGTGTCATCGACCCAAGCCACGTTGTATGGCCTTGGATGAGGGTGCGTAGGCAGACCTAAACGGGAGACAAAGTCTGAAGAGACTGCATTGATACAGCTCCCGTTGTCAAGGATTACCTTGCAGGGATGAGAGTTCACCATGATGTAGGTTTGGAAGATGGAGGTTCGACGCCAATCGTCCTCCTGGGGTGTTGAGATACAGCGAACTACACCCAATCTTTTCTGGCTAGAACTCTCGGTAATGTCTCTAACCTGCATATACTCGACATGCGTGTCATCAAATATTACATCCATTTCCTCAAATTGGGTGATGAGGTCAGGATCGGCCATATATCTCTCCTGATCCATGGGTGTTTGTAGAGTTGAAATGTGCTCTAGACGGCCTGATGAATTCCTACACCGACGTGGCATACACGAGCTTGGACCTAAATGATGCAGTCCTGGGATCGATAATTAGCAAGGTGTGGACCCAGCTGATATGCAAAGGGTCAATTTGAAGGGATCGGTCAGGGAAAAGTTGCTCGCCCGTAGGCGAAGTAGTCGTGGAATTACCTCCTGACAAATAGGGTGCCCTAATGCGGCAGTCTAGGGACTTAAGGATAGGTGCAAGCAATCTCTCGCTTTCCGCCCATAGCGATGCACTCAAGAGGCTGGCTGCATGGATCGGGCTCTCTCTCACTTCATCGCGCGGCAATTGAAAGGATACTAAATGAGCAAGTTTGGAGCGCATACCTAGCTGGCTGAAAAGCCGAGCTTCGACCGGAGACGAAGGCGAGAGGGGACGTGCGGGCCCGCACGGCGTCGACGAAGCTTGAGCGGTTACAATGAATTCACTCCACGCAGGGAGGATTTAAGTACAAGCCCGTTTTAGAATTTCCCACGCAGGGGAATAAATTAGATAAGACTGTCTCCTCGTAGGGAGGCTTAGGGACGCTATCACCCCTAAAGTGCGGAATGCCTGTCGACGACCGTGCGCTACTTCAGCTGTCGTCGTTGCGGACTTAGGTGCCACAATTGATAAATTACAAAATATATATAAATATAAATATATAGATATATATAAGATTATATATATATGAATATATATATATTATATATATTTTTTAACTTTCAAAAACCCTTTTTAACCCTTTTTTTCAAACCTCCTTTTTTGACTTTTTCAAATTCTTTTCTCTTTTTTTAAACCACTTTTTCTTCTTTTCAAACTTTTTTTCCCCAACCTCCACCTACCTTTTTTTGACTTTTTTCCCACTCTTTCAAACACTTCTCTCTCTTTTTTTTTATTTTGATTGCTCCCATATATATATATATATATATATATATATTCAAGGTTCACGTGTGAAACACGCGGCTGGAGGGGGCCTAGGTCAACCAACGCGGGCGGTGGGCTGCCGGGTCAAAACCGCAGGCGGGCAGGTGGTTGCGATGCTGCCATGGGCGACCGGTGATGAAGGTGGCTCGGGTAGGTGAAGAGCGGAGCGGAGAAAGGGAGAGATGTTGCGTTGGTCAGATGGCGTGGCCGGTGGTGGCTGCCATAAGAGGCTGGGTGTGCTGGCGGTGGAGGCCGGAGGTTACAGGGGTGAGAGGGAATGGCCGGAGGCGGTGGGCTGTGGCGTGGGGAGGTTTCGCCGGGGGGGGGGGGGGGGGGGGCAGCTGGTGCGGGCATGGCAGGCGCACGCGGTGCGGCGGGGTGGGCGCACTGGCGCCGGGCGCACAGGCCGGCGGGGCGGGCGCACACGCAGCGCACGCTGCACGCGGGCGCCGAGGCGGGCGCTGTCGGCCTCGGTTGACGAGGCGGCCGACGCGACTGTGACGCGTGGCAGGTGCGCGGGCGTCGAGGCCGGGGCGCTCGGGCGCGGGGCTGGCTGGGGCCTGCGGGGTCAGCAAGCGCTGGGGCCTGCGGGGCGCGGGGGCCTGCTGGTGCAGGCGGCTCGCGGGCGGGGCGCTGGCCTGGCGTGGTAGGTGCAGCGCGGCGGTGGCCGTGGCGGGGCAGTGTCGGACGCGGTGGGGATTTGAAGGGGGCACGGGTGACGAGGCCGGCCCCCCCTACGAATGTGCCTTTTTTTTCAAACTGACTTTGAGAGAGAGCAGAGAGAGAGATTGACGGGAGGGAGAGAGAACGAGGGAGAGAGGGAATCTGTGAGAGAGAGAAATTAACAGAGAGAGAGAGAGGGGTTAACAAAAAGAGAGGGATTAAGAGAGAGGGAGATTAAGAGATAGAGAGATTGACGGGATCGGCAAGCGGCTTCAACAAAATTATCAAATAGATATTCATGTTTTAGTTGTCTCATGTTTATGTTTTAGTTGTCTCATGTTAATTAGGCCATATGTATGGGCCTAATGGGTCATGTTTTATGTTTTGTAGTAATTATGTCTCCAACTATTATGTAAGAGTCTTTTTTTTATTTTGTGTCTTTTAGTCTTCCCTAGAGAGTTATGATGAGTAGGTGTTAGGTGAGTTGCCTTTTGGTCTTCTTTGTGGAGTCTATATAAGTGTCATGTAACCTCTCTTTTAAAAAAATGAAGTGAATCAAAAATATTTGGAAAACTACCTCCAACATGAGGTCCCTTACCCTCCTTCTATCTCTCTCTCTTTGGAGTGGATTCTCCAATATTCTCTCTCTCTCTAGGAGTGGATTCTCCTGGGTTCTTTCTTTCTCTCTAACTTCTCTCTCTCTCTCTAAAGGGTGGATTCCCCTCTCTCTCTCTCTTTCTCTCTCTCATTATCTCTCTCTTTCTCTAAGGGATGCGCCCCTTTCTCTCTCCTCCCCCTCCCAATCACTTTCTCTCTCTTCACCTCCCCTAATAACTCTTTCCCTAGTTCCCACACCCTTCCATTAACTCACCCCAACCCCAAGAGCTCTCCTCCAATCCTCTCCTCACCTCCCAACCCCCAACTACCCCACTCTCCTTCCCTATGCATCCCACCACCTTCCCAAGGCTAAAATAACTCCTCCCAAGGCCCAAATTCGAAATTCCCTCCCCTCTCCCATTCCCCCCACACCCTAGGTCGCCCAACTCCAGCCCCAACCCAGCCAAGGTCGCCCTCCCCTTCCCTCCATCTCATTCCACCACCATTTGCCACCACAAGGTTTCAACTTCATTGCAGGTCGCAGGCAGCAAATTTGGTCCTAGAAGCTGCATCATCTCCGGCATTTCCCTGAATCTTCTGGTGGCAAGACATATATCTCTGGAAAGGTCGTCCAGAGAGCTTTCCAAGCGAGGTGGTTTCGTCTCCATCCGAGCAACGAGCTGATCAGAAGGTCCATTCTCCCTCGACTGCGCAAAACTGCTCAGACAGAAGACCAGAGCCAGAGTGGAAGATCTGCAGAGGCCAACCTCCTAGGAATCTGAGTAGGAGTTCTTCATCAAAAATCTTATACTCTGAGTCTTCTTTCATCCCCAAGAAGCAGAGCTCCGTTTGGCATCCGGATCTAGAAGTTATCAATTTTCTCCCACCGGGCATGTAGTTCTGCTTCCACTCTGTCGGTATCGACCACCTTCAGTGTTCAAGCTCTACGGCCATCTCCGACCATATCTGGCAGCCCCGTCAGTTTCGTTGCAAAGATGACTCGTCAACGGAACCAACGACTTCAGAGGTGCCTGATTTCGAGCTCGGGAGCGGTCACAGCATCCTCGTCTTCCCATTGCTGAGAACATGTTACAGTCTGCGCAACAGACCTGCCACTCTGTTCAACCGTCTGCCCCGACCAGAATCGGCGTCCACAGAAATCAAGAAAATTCTGGTGTCTTCCCGGTCCAGCTATGAAGAGTTTCCCACTGGTTTTGTCTTCAGCAAAAATTCGGAGTGGTCGCAGTGTTAAGAGAACCGACTGTCTATCCTGAAGCGCAGAGAGTGGACAGCATCGGCATCGGCGGCCTTTTCATCACTTCTAGCTCGAATTCCCCTCCCCGCTTGGTGTCACATCAAAATGGTATCAGAGCAAGTCGTCCGATTTATCCCAACAAGTCGGGGTCCTGCAGTTTGAGATTCGAGAATCAAGGTTCGAGGTCGAACCTTCTCCAAGTGGAGGGGTTTGACGGGATCGGCAAGCGGCTTCAACAAAATTATCAAATAGATATTCATGTTTTAGTTGTCTCATGTTTATGTTTTAGTTGTCTCATGTTAATTGGGCCATATGTATGGGCCAATGGGTCATGTTTTATGTTTTGTAGTAATTATGTCTCCAACTATTATGTAAGAGTCTTTTTTTTATTTTGTGTCTTTTAGTCTTCCCAAGAGAGTTATGATGAGTAGGTGTTAGGTGTTAGGTGAGTTGCCTTTTGGTCTTCTTTGTGGAGTCTATATAAGTGTCATGTAACCTCTCTTTTAAAAAAATGAAGTGAATCAAAAATATTTGGAAAACTACCTCCAACATGAGGTCCCTTACCCTCCTTCTATCTCTCTCTCTTTGGAGTGGATTCTCCAATATTCTCTCTCTCTCTAGGAGTGGATTCTCCTGAGTTCTTTCTTTCTCTCTAACTTCTCTCTCTCTCTCTCTCTAAGGGGTGGATTCCCCTCTCTCTCTCTCTCTCTCTTTCTCTCTCTCTCATTATCTCTCTCTTTCTCTAAGGGGTGCGCCCCTTTCTCTCTCCTCCCCCTCCCAACCACTTTCTCTCTCTTCCCCTCCCCTAATAACTCTTTCCCTAGTTCCCACACCCTTCCATTAACTCACCCCAACCCCAAGAGCTCTCCTCCAATCCTCTCCTCACCTCCCAACCCCCAACTACCCCACTCTCCTTCCCCATGCATCCCACCACCTTCCCAAGGCTAAAATAACTCCTCCCAAGGCCCAAATTCGAAATTCCCTCCCCTCTCCCATTCCCCCCACACCCTAGGTCGCCCAACTCCAGCCCCAACCCAGCCAAGGTCGCCCTCCCCTTCCCTCCATCTCATTCCACCACCATTTGCCACCACAAGGTTTCAACTTCATTGCAGGTCGCAGGCAGCAAATTTTATCCTAGAAGCTACATCATCTCCGGCATTTCCCTGAATCTTCTAGTGGCAAGGCATACATCTCTGGAAAGGTCGTCCAGAGAGCTTTCCAAGCGAGGTGGTTTTGTCTCCATCCGAGCACCGGGCTGATCAGAAGGTCCATTCTCCCTCGACTGCGCAAAATTGCTTGGACAGAAGACCAGAGCCAGAGTGGAAGATCTGCAGCGGCCAACCTTCTAGGAATCTGAGCAGGAGTTCTTCATCAAAAATCTTCTACTCTAAGTCTTCTTTCGTCCCCAAGAAGCAGAGCTTCGTTTGGCATCCAGATCTAGAAGTTATTAATTTTCTCCCACCGGGCATGCAGTTCTGCTTCCACTCTGTCGGCATCGACCACCTTCAGTGTTCAAGCTCTACCGGCCATCTCCGACCATATCTAGCAGCCCCGTCAGTTTCGTTGCGAAGAAGACTCGTCAACGGAACCAACGACTTCAGCGGTGCCTGATTCCAAGCTCGAGAGCGGTCGCAGCATCCTCGTCTTCCCACTATTGAGAACCTATTACAGTCTGCACAACAGACCTGCCACTCTGTTCAACCGTCTGCCCCGACCAGAATTGGCATCCACAGAAATCAAGAAAATCCTGGTGTCTTCCCGGTCCAGCTACGAAGAGTTTCCCACTGGTTTCGTCTTCAGCAAAAATCCGGAGTGGTCGCAGTGTCAAGAGAACCGACGGTCTGTCCTGAAGCGCAGAGAGTGGACAGCATCGGCATCGGCGGCCTTTTCATCACTTCTAGCTCGAATTCCCCTCCCCGCTTGGTGTCACATCAGAGATTTACGGGAGAGAGAGAAACAGAGAGGGAACTGAGAGAGAAATGGGGAGAGAGAGAGAACGCATGGGTTTCTCTCCTTTTCTTTCTTTTTTTTTTCAAAATTTTTTTTCTCTATATTTTTTCTCTCCGAAACTCTTCTCAATCGAGATCTTTCTACTTCTCTTCTCTTTTTTTTCACTATCTAACAACAGAGAGAGAGGGGAAGATGACGGGGACGTCGGGGTCGACGGAGGCACCGTGTTAGGCTCTGATACCAATTTGACGTGGCGGCGACGTGGGAATAGATCGACGGCAACTCCGAGACGCGAACAGGACGGATAACTTGCTACCTCGGGCAGCTTGACCTCACGCCGGACGGTCTCTCACCGGGCGACACACTCAAATCTCACAAATAGAGAAAGGAGGGAAGGAAACACACAAGTGGGAAATGCCTCTCACGTAATGTAACTTCTTTCAATTTCTTCATATGGAAACAATACATGAGCCCCCCTTTATATAGGAGGAGGCTATAGCAACCACACCCACAATCTTTTACAAATAGCATATATGTCCTTAGCCTAATAAAACAAGCTTACCTACCTAACTTTTGACTTGGGGGTTTTAACTAAATAAAATACACGAAACACACATGTTTATTGACTATGATTTAGCCTAATAAGACGAAAGTAAAAATACATGTACTAATACATGTATTTTATATACAATACACAAATACGTACAATACAAATACACACAAATAAATATTATGCTCAGGACGTCGAGTCTTCAATCGAGTCTCCGAGCCATAAGCTCGGTGCAGTGGCGGTGCGGCGTCGGCTCCGAGCATTGGGCCCGGTAGTGGACCCGGTGTCCCCACTAATCTTAGTCCGAAGTCTTTTACTCCCTGGGAAAATCGGTCGACCTGAAATGACCCGGCGGTCGACCGGTTTCGGTCGACCGGTAGGAAATGGTCGGTCGACCGCTGGTGGCTGCATGAGCTGAAAAAAAAAGTAAATGGGCAACGTGCCCAACAACCTCCCCCTTCAGCCCATAAGGGAGGCTGTCCCGTGACTTCTCAGTGTGTAGTCATGCCGACCAGGCGTCGGCAAACCTCTTGTCTTTCTTTTGGCAAAGTCTTCGTCAACATGTCTGCCCCATTGTCATCTGTGTGAACTTTCTGAAGCTTCAGTTGCTTCTCTTCAAACACATTTCTAATCCAGTGGTATCTGACGTCTATGTGCTTTGACTTGGAATGAAGAGTTGGGTTCTTACACAAGTGGATGACGCTTTGGCTGTCACAGTACACCACATAGCTTTCTTGTTTCAGGCCCAATTCATGTAAGAATTCTTTCATCCACAACATCTCTTTACAAATCTTTGTAGCAGCAATATATTCTGCCTCTGTGGTGGAGAGCGCAATACACCTTTGCAACATGAATTGCCATGACACAGCTCCCCCTACAAAAGTAAGAACAAAACCTGATATGGACTTCCTTGTATCAATATCCCTTGTCATATTTGCATCTGTGTAACCTGTGAGAACAGGTGATCCACCCCCAAAACTTAAACAAATTTTGGAGCTACCCCTAAGATATCTAAGGATCCACTTCACTGCTGCCCAATGCTCCTTTCCTGGATTTGCGAGAAATCTGCTAGTAACACCCACTGCATACGCTATATCCGGCCTCGTACATACCATTGCATACATCAGACTTCCGACTGCTGAAGCATAAGGGACTTTCTGTATTTTCTCCTTTTCCTCTTTACTTGTTGGACTCTGCTCTGAGCACAACTTAAAATGACCTGCAAAAGGAGAACCAACTGAATTTGCATTGCTCATACTAAACCTATCCAATACCTTCTCAATATATTTCTCCTGTGACAACCATATTTTCTTGGCTTTTCTGTCACGAGAAATCTGCATGCCTAATATTTACTTTGCTGGCCCCATGTCCTTCATTGCAAAAGACTTGCTAAGTTCCTTCTTCAGCCTGTCAATCATAGACATATCTTTCCCAATGATAAGCATGTCATCAACATATAATAAGAGAATAATGAAATTCTCACCAAACCATTTGATGTATACACAATGATCTGAAGCCGTTCTTTTGTATTCATTTTCAACCATAAATGAATCAAACTTCTTGTACCACTGCCTTGGAGCTTGCTTCAGTCCATACAAGCTCTTTCTCAATCTACAGACAAAATTTTCTTTACCTATGACTTCGAATCCTTCTAGTTGCTCCATATACATTTCCTCTTCTAAATCACCATGGAGGAAAGCTATCTTCACATCCAGCTGCTCAACCTCCAAGTCCAGACTAGCAGCAAAACCTAGAGCAACACGAATAGAAGACATTTTTACAACATGAGAGAAAATTTCTTCAAAGTCAATACCTTACTTTTGACCAAAGACTTTTACAACTAATCTGGCCTTGTATTTTGGTTGAGAACATTGCTCCTGAGTCTTCAATTTGAAAACCCATTTGTTCTTCAATGCCTTTCTTCCTTTTGGTAGTTGTACCAAATCATATGTGTGGTTCTTCTGTAGAGCATCCATCTCTTCCTACATAGCTTCTAACCACTCATTCTTCTGCTCACTTTGCATTGCTTCTTGGTAAGACTCTGGTTCACCTGCATCAGTAAGCATTACATACTCATCTGTAGGATACCTTTTGGAAGGCTGATGTTCTCTGTAAGATCTTCTCAGCTGAGGTTCTATAGGAGGTTGCTCCTCATCTACTTCCTACTCAACATGTTCTGCAGGTAAGTCAGCATCTACCTTTGTATCATCTTCCTGCTGATCTCCCCCATCATCCTGATATACTAGAGGGGAAATTGGATCATAATCTGCTAAGCCTTCTTCAGAAACATTGGCAGGTACCTTTTTCTTGAAATCTTCAAAGGTTTGATCTTCAAAGAAAATCACATCTCTGCTTCTGAATACTTTCTGCTTTACTGGATCCCAAAGACTGTAACCAAATTCATCACGTGAGTACCCAAGAAAAATACATTCTTTTATCTTACCGTCTAGTTTGGACCTTTCAATGTCAGGGACATGTGCAAATGCACGACAGCCAAACACTCTCAAATACTTGTAGAAGACATCTTTTCCTGACCATACATGCTCAGCAACATCACCATCAAGAGATGTGCATGGTGACAAGTTGATCACATCAACTATGGTCCTCAAAGCCTCATCCCAAAATCTTTTGGGTAGCTTCGCTTGTGAAAGCATACATCCGATCTTTGCCATGATGGTGCGGTTCATCCTCTCTGCAATTGCATTGTGCTGAGGTGTACCAGGAACTGTCATCTCATGCTGAATGCCCTGTGACATGCAATAAGCATTAAATGACCCTGTATACTCACCACCATTGTCTGACCTTATGCATTTCAGCTGTCTCTCTATCTCCCTTTCAACCCTGCCTTGAAACTCCTTGAAAATATCAATAACCTGATCTTTAGTCTTCTAGACATAAGCCCAAACTTTCCTTGAAAAATCATCTATAAAGGTGACAAAGTAAAGTGCACCACTGATACCTGGAACATTAACTGATCCACCAGGAGTTTTTATTTTTAAAGGGCCACATACATCTGTATAGACACGATCCAAGGCATGCATCTTTCTAGATAATGCAGGACTAGTAAAGGAAACTCTATGTTGTTTTCCAGCCAAACAATCAATACATGAGTTCAGATGTGTACCTCTGAAGTCTGGTAAGACTTCTTTCTTGGAAAGAACCTGCAATCCCTTCTCGCTCATGTGTCCCAATCTCCTATGCCACAACTCCATACTGGAATCTTTCTCAGTAGCATTCAACTGATCACCACAAGCTTGAACCTGCAACCTGTTTAAGGTGTGACATTTCTTTCCAGTAGCAACAACAGGAGAACCCTTGCTAAGCTTCCATCTACCCTTATGAAATCTGCTATCATAGTATTCATCATCTAACTTTCCAACTGAAATTAAATTTAGCCCCCAATCAACCACATGCCTCACATCCTTAAGTACCATCTTGCAACCAAGATTGGTCTTTATATGAATATCGCCCATGCCAATGATGTCTGCCGTCCCATGGTTGCCCATCTTGACGACACCAAAGTTTCCAGCCTTGTAGGTGGCAAAGAACTCCCTCCGTGGTGTAGCATGGTAAGAAGCACCTGTGTCAATCACCCACTCGAGGTCCTGGCATACGCAAGAAAAAATATCATCAGAATGACAACGAATTGAGAAGTAACAATGCATGCAACTCATCATCAAGCGACATCTTCATAGAGGATAACTGGTTAGTGATACTCTGCATTTTATTCAAATGCTCAGCAATAGAAGTGCCATCTTTAAACTTCAAATTGACAAGTTTTCTAATCAGGAAAGTCTTATTTTCGGCTGTTTTTCTTTCATAAAGACCCTCCAACTTTTTCCATAGAGAGTGTGCAGAACTCTCAGTGGAGACATGATGAAAAACACTGTCATCAAGCCATTGTCGAATAAACCCGACAGTTTTCCGATCTAACATTTTCTAGTCATCGGGTGACGTTGTTGCGGGCTTTCCACTATCTCCTTTCAATGGACCATACATATCCTTGCAGTACAAGAGATCCTCCATTCTTGGTTTCCATATCATCAAGTTGTTTCCGTTTAAACTAATCATGCGGGATGAGTTACCGTCCTCCATGTTTATACACAAATAATCAAAACTGATCTAAACAACCTGTAGATGGCTCTGATACCAGTTGATGGGTTTGAATACCCGAATTATGTATACGAGCAAATCTAGAACGACCGGATAATGCAGCGGAAAATTCAATCGAAACACAACCACATGAAACACCAAAGATTTACGTGGAAAACTCCTCCAATGCGAAGGGGAAAAACCACGGGCAAGCCAGAGGAGAAGATTCACTATGAATAATGAAAATACAGATTACTCAAAGTCTCTTGCCAAGACTTGAGTTAGAATTACAAGAGAATAACTTGGATTCAAATAGAACCGAACTCTCCTACTCGATCACAGTAGAACCTACTGCAAACATGATCTTCCCTGTAGTGAGAAACCTGTTCAACTGATGAAGATCTCCCCTTTCTCTTCTTCTTCTCCTATAGCATCACCCTCTTCCCGGAGCTACAGTAACCTCTTTGCTTTCACCCTTGATGGCCTCTTAGATCTCACCTTGCAACTTAGGTTTTAGATCCCAATAAGATGTTTTATACATCTAGGATGGTCAAGGGATAACCCAGGGACCAGATCCACCAAACCTGTCAAATCCCATGACTTTTGGGATTAAATAAATCAAGGAATAGATCTGTTTTTGGACATGGAACAAAAGGTCAAACATGGCTGCCTCGGGGCTGGCGGTCGATCGGACCTACAGTGGCGGTCGACCGGAAAATCTCAGTCCGAAGTTTTTTACTCCATGGAAAAATCGGTCGACCTGAAATGACCCGGCGGTCGACCGGTTCCGGTCGACCGGTAGGAAATGGTCGGTCGACCGCTGGTGACTACATGGGCTGAAAAAAAAAGCAAATGGGCAACGTGCCCAACGATAGCTAGCCTCCGGAGTCCAAACGAAGTTAAATGAGAAGTTCAGCTTCAGGGTTTTCTTGAAAACTACGGTAGTCCCACTGAACTACCGGCAATAGGGACATCCCCATGATCCTATGACACTTCCTAATACATGGACCACTGATAGAACATCCCCGATATAGATTCCATCGTCTGAAACTTTTCTTCGAGTATCTCTGTACAAGCCTTCTAAGTTCTAAATTCAATCAGACATCCGTGCATGAGTTCCCCCAGTTAGTGTTTCTGTCACGTATGAGTTCTCCTGGTTACATATATAGATAGCCTTCAAACCTGACGGTTCCCTTTGCTAGAGGAGGCTAATTTCCGATCCTCATGCCTGGTTGGTTCTACTTCTAACTAGAGCTCCTCCGCTTCAGGTCTCCTTGCCCGTTCATCGTTGTCCATGACGGAGACGACATCGTCACAGATCCATCAATGAGCTAACTTCTGTACGAGTCGGCAGTCAGGAGAGATAAGACCTTGAAGCTGTACCCTGGGATGTGGCATGCCCTCACGTCTGGCGAGTCTCCGGAGAGCGTCGACCTCGTTTTCAATAGAATAGCGAAGAAATATATCCATCGCAAAAATAGAGACGGATTAGCAATAATTTTCGTCGTAAAATTTGGACGACAGATCAGCGCGTCAGAGACTAATTAGCAATTAATGGAGTACCATCCGCCGCAAATTTTTTTATATATTAGAGAATGATAGCAACGAAAATGATTTTGTTGTAAAAAATTAGCGACCAATCAGTGATGAAAATTATTCTATCATAAATTAAAAATTTTCAACCACACCATTCGGATGTTGATCAAATTTTAATCAAGAGAAAATCTAACAGTCAGATCTTAATCAAATTTTGATCATAAGTAAATTTAAACGGTCAGAACTTAATCAAATTAACGATATTCCTCCATCTTAATTCCCCTACGTACCGTTCTCGAGGAGAAACGTTACTTCATTTCGACTCATCATTATGTTTTCAGGCAACTCATCTTGTATTCGTCATTTTCTCATGACATCGAATTATTCTTTCAGATAACATTTAAATTAAATTGGTATATGAAATTATTAATCTTTGCGGCCAATCCCATGCGTGGACTCCCACGATCACGACTACGTACCTCCCACGATCGATCATCGACTTATTCTTTCATATATATCAACTTCGCTGCTGAAACTGCCAACCCTAAAATATTGGCCTCCCACACGTGCACTGCCGTCAGCGACATCGTAATCTTTCACTCTGAGTAATGGTCGATCGATCGAGAGGTGCGAATTTAGTATCACAAACGCCGCGTGCAAACGTGGATCATATAATATTTCTTTCCTTCCCGCTTTCGCTCAAACAAAGGCTACGTACTACGTTTCGGCGAATCTGAAAACAAAAGATTTAATGACAAAGGTTCGAGTTCTATGAACCTATGCAATTGCCGCCTCCTCACAAGTATGAACTTTGCTCTCTCTCTCTCTCTCTGTCTTAACCATTAATTAATTTGCTGCGTGCTCATTCATGAACGTCTGATAGGACCAATGGTACTTTTGTAGCCTTGTTAACTAATTGGTGCAGGTCTTCCCGGCCCGGATGTACGTACGTCCCTCCCAACTTTCCATGGCATCACAATAGAACTCAAACTTTCACCGGTAACCAACTTGAGAATTAAAGTGGAGACAAAATTGGTACGTTAGTACTGCCGAATCAATTTGATGACATGGGTAGATTTATTTATAATTTATAATTGCTGATACCCCCCGACGGCTGCAGCTTGAAGGCTTGAAGCCGAAGCTGGTGCGACATACGCATGCATGCATGAAGATTGACAGTAATTATCTCTAAAGAAATAGATATGATCAGATATTTAACTTCAACTACTTGATCATGCGGTTTAGAGAATATATATTAACCCCTGTACGTACGTACGTACGTCGAGATGTAAAATTAAGTTTGTGGGAGGGAAACTAATTAGTTACCGACGCAAATGGCCTATAGATTGATTTAACTATACAACAATTTGATGTTGGGTTATGATCATAAACGACAAATCTTACTCCATCAAACATGGGACTAGGACTTTAGTGCTGATTCTGATCACTTGCCTTGATCAATGGATTTGTAACTTATTTAATTAGCCTCCAAGTGCCTTTCTCCTACGTACGTACTCTTCCCTTTCTCCTTTCTTAAGTAACCTCCTTCGTTTCATCGTGCATGGATTCTAAAGCGACATGGCGGGGATTATACGGCAGAGATAACGACGCACGGCCATAGTTCAGCTAAAGCCAAATGAACAGATCGAAGTAAGCTAAAGGGAAATGGACTTTCAACGGCGCCAAACGTTTTTATGGAGTACATATATAGAGACAAAATGGTAACATCGACCGCTGTTGGCATCACAGCGCTTGATCACCACGGTCAGCCACAGCCAATTAACTTGATCGATGAGAAAGACAATTAACATGCATGCACCTTGTCGACCCTTACGTACGTACGTCCGGCCCCTCAAAATTTAGAGATGTAACTAGGACTGTCAATTGGCTGCAGGTTGTGGACAGAATTCAAGTTAGAGTTCACTTATAATACCAAGTCCACGTCAGGTCTATGCCTCTTCTTTTTAAAAAAAAAGTCTGTTCAAGCCAATATATATTATCCTGACCTTCAGACTTGTACTCGACCATCCTCCATCATCAAAACATTATGAATTTTAGGAAGTTGTGAAAAGATAATCAAATATATGTTAAATTCTTGCAGCAACCTTAAAAATAAAAATCCTCCTGAAGGTCATTTTCTTTTAAAAAAAGAAAAAAAAGAAAAAACCCAGTCTAACACCTACATCCAATATTATATATTGTTCTCCGTATGTGGGCATTAATATTGCAGCAGCATGAAAAACAAAAGCTTCTATTCTCGACAAAACACTAGAAGATATTCAGATTTATATCCTCCTCATTGAAGAAGAGTAGTTGTAAATATCCAATTTTTAATTGGATTCCATAAGGGCAATTTGTCCAACTTCCTCGTCACCCGTTGGCCAAAAGTGGAGGCATTCCATGTGGAGAATAGCCACTACACCAAAAAATACTCATAAGTGGTGTATTATTCCTAGGGTTTGGTAGAGCCGTAGTAATAGACAGGTATACTTACGGCACTTAACCACGACTATGTTATCGTTGGTATAGACTGGATCACCTATAGTCTGTGTCGTAGCTATGTGATGTCTCATGGTTACCGTTCACTAATATCTTAGGAATAGGTCAGACTTGTGAAAACAAAATTCAAGGATTTTTTTGTCGTAAGTATCTACCGGACCTGTCCCATCCCAAGTACATACCACTTGCCTCGCCACCCCACTCTGGGCTCACAACTCCACGCGGTTTGCATGGTTGCGCTCCCGCCGCTGCTACTGTCATGTATATCCGTGGGTTTGGGATTGTGTTTTCCATAGACATTAAGATCGCAAATGATGGACTTTCGGATCCCAATTGGCATTCGGGTTATAATCGGGATTTTATCTAATTTTTAGGGGAAAAAAGAGAAAATAAAAAATGGAAAATGGAAAATAGAAAATAGAAAAAAAACAATCAAACATATACATCCCATTATGTGCCACGACCATCTTGACCTATGCTGCAGAGTCCTTCCAGCACCATTGTACTAAAGAGAAAATATTAACGTGTCCAAGACTCTCCTTAATCAGCTGGTTGTGCTCTTGCAGAGATGCAAGAGAAAAGGGGGAAGCAGAGGTATCTGCTAGGGGAGTCCATGGGGGGAGCCGTGTCTCTCCTCCTGCACAGGAAGAAGCCAACCTTCTGGGACGGTGCCGTCTTGGTGGCACCCACGTGCAAGGTCTCTGTTCCTCCACCCAGCTTTTCTCTTCTTCTATTGGCTTTATTTCAAACCTCCCCTTCTTGGTTTGGAGGCAGATGAAAATTCAAAGCAGCTATATACGATAATTGCATTTTTTTCCTCCCTTGCAACTTGGATGTGTGACTCCTATAATCTGTTATTTTGCATCAGATTTCTGACAACGTGAAGCCACCGGCGATACTTGTTTCTGATGCGGAGCGGATTGCACAAATTATTTTTGAAGATGCAGATTTATCAGGAGCCGTTGAAGAGATCCGAGATGAAGATTATTTTATTATTTTCTTCTATTTTCACATTTAAGTAATGGGTTATTTTTAGTTTAGAATTTATTTGGTCGATTATGTACTATTTGTTTATTTTAATAGTCGAGATAGGGTAGGTGTTAAAGTAGAAGGAAGTTGGATTTATTTGTAAATTTGTTTCTCTATAAATACTATTGTGCTAGCCTTAATTAGGGTATGCAATGGTTAGAGAAAAATTGTGAAACACTGTGTGTTTTCTCCTTCTAACAGGATGCCAAAACCTCTTATTCTTGTTCTTCTGGCGGAGGCCAAACCCTTCTGACTTCTTTCTGGCGGAAGCCGAAACCCCCAAATCCTTTATTCTTTTTGTTTGAAACGTTTTATTCCTCCCCGTAACCCCATCGCAGTCTTTCCCGTTCTTCCGATTCTTTCTTCTTTTTTCTACTGTGCAGCACCTAACGCCACGGTCTTCTTCACTATTTCATTGGTTAGTGTTGCTTCTCCCTCCACCATACCTTTGTTAATGTTTTTTCTTATCATTAAAGCTTCCTGCTACTGCACGTTTCTTGTTCCCTTGGCCTGTGTGTTTTCCCTGTCACCGTAGGTTTTCCCGTTTTTGTCTGTGTTCCTCTCCCTGTTCACCATTAGATCCCTATTTCCCTCCACCGTAACCCCACACCATTCTCCTTGTCCTTAATTTTGTTCCCTGTCAATTAGTGCCCCTTGTCACCCACTGTCCGCGTTTTGGCCCTTCCCGTGGCGCTGTTGGCAACCCTCCGCCACCGCCGTTCCATCCGTCGCACGAGCGCGAGCACCGCACAAGCCAGTCGCCGCCGTGCTCCCGCCTCCGTCGCGGGCCTGCTGCTCCTCCTGTGAGCTCGGCCACCACCGGCCACCGGCTTCCTCTCCGGCGTCTGCACCGCCGCCGGCGAGCCTGTCTCTCCCTGCCGTTGAGGTATCCCACGCTGAAAGGTTTTATGAATGGCATCCAATAGAGTACGTACGGACGACCAAGGAGAGCTGATTTTGTTACTGAATATCTGAGTAAATTGCTGCATCTGGAGTGGCTGTTCTTGATTCAGATCCTGTTATTCATGATTTTGTTATATCAGCTGGAGAATGCATTCCTATATTTGTTGGTTTGTTAAGATCAATATGTCGTAGCAGAGTTTGCAAAGATTGCAAGCATAAAGCATGGCCTGCTATAGCAGTTGGTGTACCGGAGAATTTCAAAGGTATAATTGGGAAACTTGACTTCCACAGTATTGATCATTTAAATACAAGCAAGAGTCTGACGAAGGTGTTTGAAATCTCCACATGGGAAATCGTTATCCGCTTGTACTTCTTCAGGCATTTTAACCACAGTAGTGACCGAGATATATGATACCGGTGTCATGCTGTTTTTGTTGTTTTTGAACGAACTGCCATAAAATTCCATCTGTTTGAGTTGGAAAGTAGAGATTGGTAGCATATTATATGTGTGATCGAATACCATTGAGAGTTGAGGTTATTTTGATAGGGTGAATCGTTTCTGTCCTGCATCAGTTTCCCTCCTTGGGGCTGCAGAATGTTTTCGATCGACATGGAAGGTCGTCCCAACCCAAGATATCGTTAAGATAGCCATTAAGACGCCGAAAAGAAGGGATCGAGGAGGTAGTTAGAAACAAGTAAAACCTGTTTCAGTATTTATAATCTAACGACACTGCTACGTAACATACCTCTTTATCTTCCCCGACGACTGGGGAGTTCGAGCGATTAAGTCACCAACCAAGTTAAATACTATTATGTTAAACCAGTAAAACCATGAGAAATGGAGGCGTATAATTAATCAGACCTAACCCCCCTAACCCTGCATTTGTGTCTTGGCAGGTGCGTTGCAACCCCTAGTGTTACAAAGGGAGGCACCGCCTGAAGACGGCCCCGCACGAACTGCTCATGGCAAAGTTTGGACGTGGAGAAGAACCTTCAGCAGGTCGTTGACCACTTTCCCTTTCAACTGCCCTCCTTTATTTATTTATTTTTTGGTTCTATATCATAAAGTAATTTTCCTTGTACGGGTTATATATTTTTGTTTACTGTCCTCTGTGGGATTCTCCTTCAAATCCCTGAGATCCATCTCGCTTCCTACGCAGAGTATAGCTAACCTCTCCGGAGTCCAAACGAAGTTAAATGAGAAGTTCCGCTCTAGGGTTTTCTTGAAAACTACGGTAGTCGCACTGAACTACCGGCAATAGGGACGTCCCCAAGATCCTATGACACTTCCTAATGAATGGACCACTGATAGAGCAGCCCCGATATAGATTCCATCGTCTGAAACTTTCCTTCGGGTATCTCTTTACAAGCCTTCTAAGTTCTAAATTCAATCAGACATCCGTGCATGAGTTCCCCCAGTTAGTGTTTCTGTCACGTATGAGTTCTCCCGGTTACATATATAGATAGCCTTCAAACCTGACAGTTCCCTTTGCTAGAGGAGGCTAATTTCCGATCCTCATGCCTGGTTGGTTCTACTTCTAACCAGAGCTCCTCCGTTTCAGGTCTCCTTGCCCGTTCGTCGTTGTCCATGGTAGAGACGACATCGCGACAGACCCATCGGTAAGCGAACTTCTGTACGAGTCGGCAGTCAGCAGAGACGAGACCTTGAAGCTGTACCCGGGGATGTGGCACCCCCTCACGTCCGGCGAGCCGCCGGAGAGCGTCGGCCTCGTTTTCTCCGACATAATCTCCTGGATGGACTCGAGGGCGATGGACCGACTCGCGACGCTGGAGACGGAAGCCAAAGTCCAAGCATGACATCTTATTGATTACCCCAAGAAGTAGCTGCGTCTGCCGGTGACCGCGGCTGTAACCCTTATCATGTTATGTCAGCTGGGTGAGCGTGGCTCCCATTTGGCCATCTTTTCGGTTCAACATGGATGCTCTCACAGGAACAATTCCACGCAAAAAGGGGGGGGGGGGGGGAAGGGAAGAAAGGAAACAACGTTCCGAAGGTCCGCTGGCCTTTTAGATCGATGTTAGGTTGGAAGAAGGAGATTTGGGTTGATGTAACTAATATCGTTACAAAGCAATATGATCGCAAGATTAATGTACCCTCTTTAATTGACACACTTCACTTTTCGATGGAAATGGCTGTGTTCTTATTGTAACCAGAAAATAAAGGAGACAATTTAATGTGCATACGTTAATTTTAGACATATCTCAGTCTGTAGTCCATAGAGAAATTCCTCCCAGGTAGAGACCAACACCCCAAATCCCAAGAATGCTACCTTCTAAGGGGAGAGAGAGAGAGAGAGGCACCTCCTTCCTTGGGTTTAGCTGGAGTGGGCCACCCGCCTCCTCCTGGGCCCTATCTATAGGAGCGAAGGAAGCTAGTGAGACTTTAGGGCTTGTTTGGTTGGGGGCTAAGAGGTGGATATCCCCATCTTAACCTTATTATTTGTTTGATATGGTTAAAACTGACGAGAATAAGGGGATTAAAGAGAATGGGATTATCTCCAAAAATGGGGTTAAGACTGGGGATAAGTCATTCCACCCATTCCACCCTTTAGATAGAATGACTTATTCCCACATTCTTAACCCCATTTTTCTCTCTTAATTATTAGTGATAATTAATTCTATTATTGTTAATCAATATTATTAGTATTAACTAATCATGTTAATTAAATTCATTAGTATTAATTAATAAATATATTATTTAATTATTATTAAATAATTAATTATAATAGTATTATTTAATCTTATTAGTGTTAATTAACTATATTAATCAATTTTATTAGTACTAATTAATCATGTTAATTAATCTTATTAGTGCTAATGAATAAATATATTATTTAACTAGTTAATTATTACAATATTACTTAATCTTATTATGCTAATTAATATTATTAGTGATAATTAATTATGCTAATTAATATTATTAGTGATAATTAATTATGCTAATTAATAATATAAGTGCTAATTAATGATGTTAATTAATATTATTAGTACTAACTAACTATGTTAATTAATCTGATCTGTACTAATTAATAAATATAATATATGTTTATCTTTAAATAGTTAATTATTACAATGTTACTTAATCTTATTTTGATAATAAATATTACTAATACTAATCAATTATGTTAATTAATATTATTAGTACTAATTACTCATACATATTAATCTTATTTATGTTAATTATTAAGTATATTATATAATTATTGTTACATAATTAATTATAACTATCTCGTTATTACTAATGAAGAATTAATCATGTTATAATTAACAATATTAGTGATAATCATGATCATTAAGAATAAATATATTAAATAGAATTAACAATATTAGTATTTCTTATGATCATTTAAGAGAAATATTAGCACTAATAATAATTTATAAGGATAATTTAGTCCTTTTTCAACACTTATTCCAGTTCGTATCTTTCTTTTCTATCAAACGAGTAATAGGGATATCACCATACTTATTTTTTGCGAACCAAACAATCACAAGAATAGGGATAAGAATAAATTAACCCAGAATGACTTACGCCTATTCTCCTCCAAATTTATCCTCGAACCAAACGTGACTTAAAAGTTCTAGACTCAATCTAATCCTCTTTTAATTATCTAAGAGATAACTATATATCTAGCCTATAGATAATCTTCTTATTTATCTTCTGTCAGTTTCATGAGATTAGGAGTACGAATAATAACCCCGTGATTATCCAAATAGGATCAAGGAAAACCCACTTGGGCTTGGGATGGGGGCGCCCCTTAGCAGAAACCCATATTGGGCCCCGATAGTGGGGGAGTCGGGAGGGCTGACCGGGGCCATGGTCTCCCCAAGGCTCTTGCGAAGTTCTGACGGACATATACACAAGTTTGTCAATAGCCCCATTACCCCCTTCCAAAGTTCTCTTAATGACCCCCCAACGAAAACCGTACGTAGTTTTGAAGAAATTGGTCATTTATCTTCCCATAAATCCCTGCCAGCGACTCTTGGGGCCCTCCACAAAGCAGAGGCCGTAAATGATCAGGTTTCACTATTTTTTTTTTCTTTTTTTTTTGATCAATAGTACCTATGACCAGATCTGGGAGAGTGCACCCCAATCCCATGAGGATTGAAAGTGCTCACTCCACCAGCTCAAGATCAAAGGCTAAAGATTTTATTCATGCGAAAAGGATTACAAAGTCTTCGGGGTATACCCCTTAGTACAAAGGGATGAGAGAAAAAAAATAGAATAAAATAAAAGACAAAGCAACTAACCACGGAGGCTGGGAAAGCCCATTCTGTCAAGTCGACACGCCCCTCTGACATTTGCTGGGAGTAAATGAAAGTTGTCATAAAAAATTGAACTAGAAAGACAATGAACTGCATGGTTAGCGAGCCCATCCGCAGCCTGGTTCCCTTCCCTGTACACATGGACAATATCAGGTTTTAATCTTTGAATGAGATCCCTTAGATCGTTGATGAAAGGGAGCAATCTCCAAGGGCAGCCGATTGGATTTGTAACAATGTGAACTAGAGTTTTTGAGTCAGATTCAACCGATTGAAGATTAATGCCAAGGGAAGCTGCGAGCCGAAGTCTATCAAGCATAGCACGTGCCTCCGCAACCAAGCTATGACAAGGACCATAAGAATAATTGAAAGTCAGGATCAAAGATCCTCTGTGGTCCCTGATCAAACCACCTCCGCCAGCTGGGCCAGGATTGCCCTTAGAAGCACCATCCACATTTAGTTTGAAGCAATGAACCAAAGGAAGCAACCATCTCACAATCTTAGGTGGAGTCGGGTTTCTGGCAGATGAGACCAGAGAAAGGTGGGGGAGGTTGGAAAAAATGGTAGTAGCACCCGTGACTTTGCAAGGAGGAAGCTTAGTGGAGTTGACCAAGTGCATAATTTTGTAATGTATGGACTTTGGAGAGGTGGTGGAGCCATCATATTTGCGCTTGTTTCTTTCACACCAAATTAACCATAGCCATGTAAAAATGATGAGCAGAGAGACCATTCCAGCTAGAGTGGATGTGTGAGCAAGTTGTATCATCTGTCTTAAGAAATCTCGGCCTGAAACGCAGGCAGCATGGCTAATCTGTGAGTAGGAGTGGATAAAAGCCCAAGTATCCTTCGAGAGATTGTTGTGTAATAATAAGTGAGTGGTAGATTCAGTATTTGCGTGCTGACAACACATGCATTTGGAGCAAAGATAAATTCCACTTTTCTAATTTCATAGTCAGTGGGTAAGGTGCCATGGATGAGTTTCCAGAGAAAGAGAGAAACCTTGGGGGGAATAAAATCAGACCATATGTGGGAGTGTGGAAAGATATGATCATTAGCAGTTAAGTGCCTCCTCCATGAGGTTATCGAAAAATCACCAGTAGAAGTCAGGCTCCATACACGTTTGTCAATGGGCAGGGGGGTTCTGTTAATACAGAAGGTAAGAGCCTGAACAATGTCATTTGGAAGGACCTGTCGGATGATTATCCAGTTGGGGTTAAGAGGATCACCCAATTCAGTGACAGTGATGTTTTTCTCCTCAATAAGAAACCATTGATTAGGTTGGATATATTCCAGAAGAGGTTTTTCCCCGAACCAAATGTCCTTCCAGAAGGAGAATTGCCCCAGACCTTTGAAGAATCTGCTATGCTTCATAATCTGGTCTTTAGCAAATAACCAGTCCTGTCTGCCATTACCTGCGCATTTCCTGAAATCCACCTCTGATAAATGCTGAGTCTGAAAGTGCTTATCTTTGAAATAAGAAGCCCAGAGAGAGTTTTGATTGATCAGCGATTTCCACAGCATTTTAATCTTGAAAGCCCTCTGTAATTCTCTTAAAGAGATGACACCCAAACCACCACTGCTAATAGGTTTGCAAATGCTGGCCCAGCTCTTCCAGTGCAGCCTGAGTTTACCGTAAATAGATCCCCAGAAGAAATTTGCCATGGCACGATCGAGGAGTCTATGAAAAGCAGAAGGCACAGCACAACAAGCAAGAATGTGCAATGGTATTGAAGAGAGAACATGCTTGATGAGACATAATCTGCCAGCTTGAGATAAAAGGGTGGAGCTCCATCCCTAGATTTTATACTGTATTTTAGTGAGGAGGGGAGTAAAATATGAAATTTTCGCCCTTCCTGGAAAGATAGGAACGCCCAGATATGTAAATGGGAAGGTGCTATATATGCATCATACCAGTAAGGGATGAGAGTCTTTGCTTGAGAGAGGTTGAAGCTTTTCCATGAACATAGTATGAGCTTTTGGCAATGTTGATGAGCTGACCTGAGGAATTTTCATATAGGTGCAAGAATTCCATGAGATTTTTCAAGGAACGTTTGGTCCCATTAGCAAAAATCAGAGTATCATCTGTAAATAAGAGGTGAGAAATGCCCTGACAACCCCGGGGGGTTGAGAAATATCCCACCTTACCAGATTGATAGAGATGGGATAAGCCTCTGCTAAGAGCCTCTTCAGCCAATATAAATAGAGATGGGGCAAGGGGGTCACCTTGTCTGACACCCCTCGATGACTTAAAAAAACCAGTGATATTCCCATTGAGCAGAATAGAGAACCATGAGTTAGATATCAGTCGAAATATCATGTTGCTGAAAATATCCAAGAAGCCAAATTTCTGTAACACAGCAAGAAGGAAGTCCCATTCCAGTCTGTCATAGGCCTTAGCCATGTCAACTTTGAAAATAACATTTTCCCCACGAACCTTCTTACCAATGCCATTGATGATATCCTTTGCTAGGAGGATATTCTCCCCAATGAATCTGCCTTTGACAAAGGCACCTTGTTCCAAGGAAATGAGAGCCGGTAGCAGATTAGCTAATCTGTCATTAAGGATTTTTGACAAAATTTTAAACGAGTAGTTGCATAGACTTATAGGCCTGAAATCCTTGAAGGTATCCGGTTTATTGACCTTTGGAATTAGGGAAATTATAGTGGAAGTCATAGCTCGGGGGAGGTCACTGCCCAAGAAGAATTCTTTTATAGCAGCACAGACATCATGATGAATAAAAGGCCAGCATGATTTATAGAAATGCCCAGTAAAGCCATCAGGCCCTGGTGCACTGTCAACAGACATGGAGAAAACAGTGTTTCTAATTTCCTCATCTAAAGGAACTGCACAAAGGAGTTCATTATCCCGAACAGTCAACAGAGTGGGAATGGTCTGAAGAAGTTGTTGAGAAATGCTGTGATGTTGGGAAGTGAAGGCCTTTTCAAAATGTCTGACAGCCATAATTTTAACAAGTTCCTCATCTTCAGTAATATTACCATTCTCATCTTTAATGGAAGTAATGAGATTCCTAGTTCTGTTCCTTAGCACCATAGTATGGAAGAATTTAGAATTACGGTCCCCATCATTAGGCCATTGGATGTGACATTTTTGCCTCCAGAAGCATTCTTCACGAATGTAAAGCTTGGAAAGATCACATCTGGCACTTTCCAGAATGGAGTGATTCCCTTCAGTGGGGTCAGCATCAAAAGCAGCTTGCGCCATAGAAACCCTTTCTTCTGATGCAGAAATGTTACTGAAGATATTACCAAACACTTTTTTATTCCAATTTCGAAGCATGCATTTTATGGCCTTCAATTTTAACTGAAGGGTTAGCAAGGGAGAAAAGGAAATAGGAGCAGTCACCCAGCAAGCTTTGGCATCCTCCATAAATCTATCATGATCAATCCACATTTTTTGGAATGTGAATCTGGAACAGACTTGAGGCTTGTCAGAGTTAAGAGAAATCAGAAGCGGAGCATGATCAGAAGCCTCTCTGGAGAGATGAGAAACCTTAATAGGAAATTTGCTAAGCCAAGAAGAGTTGTACAGGACCCTGTCCAATCTAGCCCATATTGCATTTCCTCCTTGCTGGCCATTGTACCAAGTGAATGGGCTCCCAATGAAACCTGCATCCTAAAGACCAAGGGATGAAATGCAGTCAAGAAACTCAGATATGCTAGCAATGCTAGGTGGTCGGCCTCCAGCTTTTTCCTCTTCATTGAGGATGATGTTGAAATCTCCAGCAACTAGCCAAGCATATTACAGTTCCAGTATAAAGTCTTCAATTCATTCCACAGAACTCTTCTTTCCAGCTGAGAGCATTTAGCATTTGATGCCAACGTATGAATGTTCCTCATGAATGTTGCTATCTTGATGACCAAGTTCTGAAATTTAAATGATGCCAACATATGTCAATGATCAGCTATGCGAAATTTCAATACCCACGATGTTCAATGTTATGGTTATGCACTTTCAAAATCTCTATTATTCAAACTCCTCATGATAAAATCTACGCAGAAATTGTAGTAAACGATATTATGATGCTCGCCAAATCACTAGTCAATGAAATTTCGCTTCTCATTATGCAATCATGCGCATATTTTTTGCAAGTAACTACAACTTTTGACTCAAACAGCTATATATAGCTTCACCAAACTTCAAAGTTTACAATAAATTATAAATTTATTAAATTTAGAGTATCGTTCTTTAAAATTTCTGATTGATTAATCAAGAATTTTCTCGTGCCATCCACATGAGACGTAGTTAAGACTATTTATTTATGGGATTGCAAGATAGTGTCCACACAGTCACCTGATACTTATAAGCAGATCCAAACACGAGCGCACCTCTAATTACTAAAATTCAATTATTCTTTGAAAATGGCACACCTCTCACTTCATGCAGTTTCTAAACTCCGAGAGATGTGCCTTCTCATCTCCCTTCCCTAGAGATATATATTTGGAATTTCTTGCACCTATATATAACACAAGAAGATCATCTGCTCTTGGCCTTAATCCTTTGGGACGATTAGCACATGATATGAGCAATTCGATTGATCGGCACTTGCAATCAGCTATGTATGGCCGGTAATTAGCTGGTAGCCCAATTATACTTGTCCAAATGGACCTTACAGTACAACTTAACCTAATGTGTCCATATGCGGAACTTATGAGCAGAGTTTAGGTTCGAAGATGGAACAGTTTGTTGCCTGTTGCAATCAATATTTCCTCACTCTAGCTGTGAACTGTTTGAATTTTCCAATAGATTGATCATCTAATATAAGAAAAAGCGGAGTTAGCGATGAATTTTTTACGATGGAATAATCTGTCGTAAAATAGCGATGGATTAGTAGCGCAAAGTAAATCCGTTGCAACGAATGTAATTTGAGATGGATTAACAACGAACATATTCCAACGCGATTATATGACAGATTTGTGACATAAACGTTCATCACAAATTTAACTATGAAGTAAAGACGTATAGTTTATGTCGCAAAACGTTTGCGACCGAATGGCGAAGAAATATATCCATCGCCAAAATAGAGACAGATTAACAACAGATAATTTTTTTTGTAAAATTTGGACAAAGAATTAGGGAAGAATTATGTTTGTAGCAAAATCAGAGATGGGTTAGCGACGAAGTATCATCCGTCACAAAAAAATTTATATATTAGATATTGTTTCACAACGAAAATAGTTTTGTCGTAAAAAATTAAAGACTAATTAGTGATGAAAATTGTTCCATCGTAAATTTTAAATTTTCAACCTCACCATCTTGGATGTTGATTAGATTTCAATGGAGAGGAAATCAAATAATTGGATCTTGATTAGATTTATTTCAGAAGCAAATCCAAATAGTCAGGTCTTAATCAAACTTATATCCAACAGTCAGATTTAGATTGGAGTAAATCCGATGACAGATGTTGATCAATTTTAGATCGTAAGCATGCTAATGATCTAATACTTGGATCTTGATCAAATTTAAATTCAACAGTCAGATTTTAATTTGGAGTAAATCCAATAATCTTATTTTGAGCTTTAGATTGGGAGCAAATCTAACGATAAAATCTTGATCAGATTTAGATCGAGAGCAAATCCCATGATCAAATCAACTTTAGATCAAGAGTAAATCTAATAGTTGGATATCGATCAAACATAAATATAGCGGTCTTATTTTCTATCGGGAGCAAAGTCAATTGTCAGATCATGATCAAACTTAAATCTAACGGTCAGATTTCGATAGGGAACAAATCTAACAGTCAGATCTTGATCATCAAATTTAAATCTAACAGTCAAATTTTGATTCGGAGCAAATCTAATGGTCGATCAAATGTTGATCAAACTTAAATCTAATAGTCGAATCTTGATCAAACTAAAATTCAACGATCATAAAATCTGTAGTAAATTCAAAAGTCAGATCTTGATCAGATATATATATCGGGAACAAATCTAACGGTCAAATTTTGATCAAACATAAATTTAACAGTCATATTTCGATGAAGAGTAAATTCAACGGTTGGATCTTGATCAGATTTATAAATATAGAATAAATTCAAAAGTCAGATATTGATCAGATTTAAAGATCGGGAAAAAAATTAACAATTGGATCTTGATTAAACTTGAATCTAATAGTCAGATTCTAACGAGAGTAAATCTAACTAACGGATATTGATCAAACTTAAATTCAACGATCATATTTTGATATGTAATAAATCCAACGGTTGATCGAATGTTGATCAAATTTAAATTCAATATTCAGATCTTGATCAAACTAGAATCTAATGGTCAAATTTTGATTGGAGCAAATCCTACGATCGAATCTTGATCAAATTTAAATCCAACTATCATATCTAGATCAAAATTAAATTTAAATATTATTATAATAATTATTAAATTATTATTATATCTTAATATTATAATAATTATTATATTATAGTATCTAATTTTAGACTATTTTCTATTTTTATTTATTTTAATTATTTAAAATTTTAAGGCACATATTGTTATGATCGTAAATGTACAAATTTTAAACCATTACCATTTTTATTTATTTTATTAATTTTTAATGCACATGTATTTTTACAATAACTATTAAGTTAATAATATTTGTTACATTTTAAAATTATAATTACATTTATTATTATAGTAATTATAGTATATTAGTAATAAATTATCCAAAAATAAAAAATAATTTTAGAGACATATTCGATCGCGACGGGAATATATCCGTTGCAAATGAAATTTCATTTCTTACCAATTCTTCGACATTGCGACAGAATGGCAAGAGAATTGCAACGGATATTTCTGTCGTAAAAAGTCTCATATCCCTTTGACTTTTTTTTCCTTTTCTCACTCGCTCCCTCTCTCTCTCTCTCTACTCGTGTTCCCCATAGGCGACGTGTGCCCCGCCACCCCGCCTATCGCCATCACCACCTGCCACTGTTGCCTGTCGTCGTCGCCACCCCTGGCCCGTCGCGCCACCTGTGTCCGTCGTCTCTGCTACCGTCGGGAAGTCTTCCCAGCCTCTCTCTCTTGTTTGTTTGTTTTTCTTTTTTTTTTTTGGTAGGTGATTGGGGATCATCGTTTGGGGGGAGGATTCCAATCGCTCCAGGAGGGGGAGGGTTTTCAGTCACTGGGTTGGGGGGCTATGCCATAGGGAGGGGGAGAGGGAGAGATAGCAGGTGGGGGGTGGGGAGGGGGTCCTGATGGCAGGGGGTCAACTGGTGGGGTAGCAGGGGGTAGGTGGTCGGCCATTAGGACTGTAGATGAGGGGGGTCATGTCGACACTGAGGGTGGGGGGAAGGGAGGGGGGCCTGTCAACACTAGGGTGGCAGGTGGGGGAGGAGAGGGGGGTCGACCAACATGATAGTTGAGGGGTGGATTGTCAGCCGACGAGGTAGCAGGTGGGGGGAGGGTGAAGGGTCCGAGATGGGGGGGGGGGGTCCTGTCGATGTATGGGGTGAGGGGGAGGGGGGGACTACCAGTGTGGGGAGGGGGCCGATCGAGATGGGGGGGATGTTAGCTGGTGGTGGAGAGGGAGGGGGAGGGGGCTGGTTGTTGGGTTGCAAGGGTACCAGAGGAGGATCATCCATAGGGACATCAAGGTCTCCAACCTTCTCTCTCTCTCTCTCTCTCTCTCTCTCTCTCTCTCTCTCTCTCTCTCTCTCTCTCTCTCTCTCTCTCTCTCTCTGGTGTGGGGGGTTGAGGGCCCACGAGATCTGTCTCTTTCTACGCGTCTCCGTGGGGTGGGGGAATTGCTAACACCCCCCTCTCTCTTTCTCTCTCTAGGTCTCTGTGAGGTGGGGGTTCTGACACCGAGAGGGAGGGGTTCCTCCTCTGGCAGCCTCTCTCTTTGCTCTCTCTCTCTCTCTCTCTCTCTCTCTCTCTTTTTGCGTCTCTTTAGGGTGGGGGTCGCTAACGCCTCTCTCTCTCTCTCTCTCTCTCTCTCTCTACATCTTGGTGGGGCGAGGGGGTTGTTGGTGTCAAGAGGGTGAGATTCCCTCTCGAGTGCCCTCTCTCTCTCTGCTCTCTCGATCTCTTTCTCTCTCTGCATCTATGTGGGGTGGGGAGATTGCTAACGCTGAGAGGGAGGGGTTTCCTCTCTCTCTCTCTCTCTCTCTCTCTCTCTCTTTTGTGGGGTGGAGGGGTTGCCACTACCAAGAGGGAGGGTTTCCCCCTCTGGCACCCTCCCTCTCTACTCTCTCTCTCTGGGGTGAGAGTATCGTGATCTTTTTCTCTCCTCTACTTAGACTAGACCAAGTTAGGTTAATCTCACTAGATCTTATCTCACGTTGAGAGACGACAGGGACTTTTTCATGTAACGTAGAAGATTTGATGACTTTTGACTAAATAGATAAATTAAGATGATTTTTTAATAATTTTTTTAAAAAATAAGAGTTTAAAACAAAAATCCCTCTACCAAAATCTCAATCTCTCTCTCACACACACGTTAATGTGGAGTTTTTTTTTATTTTTTTGAATGGAACTACTGTGGAGTTGGTGTGTGCAATTTGCAAGTAGTACTCTCTCGTATCCTAAATCAAGCAAGGACGTTTCTCTACCCCATGGTCATTTTCCTTTAGCTAGCTGCTGCAGGGGGGCGAGTTCCATGTCAGAATCAAACGTACGGACGGAGGCCTACTACTTCATTAAACACCCTCTTTGTTTATAAACTGCATGCCGACATAGGCCCCTACTTACTTTGATCTATCCCGGAAAAGATTAGTAAGTGCAATCCTGCTTCCGTTGCATCGCGGGCGCTATAAACAATGAAACTCGTGGTCCAGAATTCAGATAGGCGTGTGCAGCTGGAAGAAGAACAGGTGTCAGCTTACACAGGATCGTTGCTAGCAACGATCGATCTAAATATTAATCTCAAGTCCGTATAAATGGCTCTCACTGGCCGCCAGGTCGCCACCCATGCATGATCGTGGAGCAGGCAATACCACAGACTGTATAATATACATATATACACATGCACACCAAGAAACCCAACGGTAGCTGTTTAAACAGTCAGCTCTCGATGTGGCGAGTATTGTACGTACTATATTTTGCTAATTAGTTATTGGATGATGCAACAAGGGCACCGGCCGCCTAGATGACTTATTCCTTCCCGACTCGATCCGGTGGGTATCTGGCAGGTGGAAACGAACGTGACGAGAGCTGGGGTGGTGATTAGGGCAGACTAACCGGATGAGATGTCATCGCGCGTCCTCTCAATACCAGGTTGATTGGTTCACAGCTAACTTCCTCGTGATCCTTGCAAATTAACCAGTTAAAAAGGAAAATCGCCCCGTCAAGAGCTCGGAGGTGTGAGCTCAGCTGTTCACAAATGGAGGCTTAATTTGTTAAGTTAACAAATTTTGGGTAGAAAGCTTCGCGTACGTCAACTGACCTATGGACATCATCTTCTCTTAAACAGTAATGCCAATTAAGAAGAAGGTGGCGCCGCCCTGCTGTCTTGGTGCCTCTGTTTATTAATTGCATGGGAGCTCCCAGACGGCTTCTTTCTATATATCTTGAGCGGCTGTTGATGAACTCAAACAAGAAGAGCTTTCTCTGGCTTTCGAATAACCGGCTTCCCCAAATGATTCTTTTTTTCCTTGGACTGATCCACTGTAACGATGATTGTTTAGAAGAAGGTAGATTAATTGTCGTATCTTAGAGGAAGTTTCGTCGTGAAATTTATCTGCATTAGAGTACGGGCGAAACGACTCTAAAAAGAATGATTACGCGTTTCGACCCGAGTTTACTCTTGATTCCCTTTAATTTTTATGTTTAGATCTAGTAGAAAAACTTTTCTTCTGTGAACTATATTTTCCATCATATAGCTCCCAAATCTCTCGGAAGTCCATGCCCTTAATAAACATGGAACTTTCACAAGCTTTAACTATTACTGCTGTGGTCATCATAAGTGAACGCAGAGAGGATAAGTGGTTTACTAGAATCCATAGGGCCCTCAGACGTATGTCCCATGCTGTTGCAACGGAACTTTGGTGGGGACACCACCGAGTCCACTATCGGGCCTAATATTCGGAGCCGACGTCGCACCGCCACTGTACCGAGCTTATGGCTCGGAGATCCTTCCTGAAGACTCGGCTTATGGCTACGGTAGTATATTGCGTATTGAGTATATATATTTGTGTGTATATGTATACATATATTCTTACATGTATTTTTCCTTTCGTCTTATTAGACTAGTCATAGTCAACTAAAATGTGTGTAAATTTTTGTATTTTATTTGATTAAAACGACCCACAAGTCAAAGTGAGGTGGGTGGATTTTGTTTTATTAGGCTAGGATAGATATGCAAATAAGGGAAATAAGGAATGTATGTGTGTAATGGGCCTTTCCTATAAATAGGAGGCCAAGGGTGTGTTACGAGACATGAATGAAGATTGAATGAAATGTTGTTATTGTGTGTAAGAGTTCTCCCCTCGTGCATTTTCCTTCCCTCTTTCTCCTTGCGAGTTTGAGTGTCGCCCGGTGTGAGACCGTCCGGCGTGAGGCCGAGCTGTGTGAGATAGCAAGTTATCTGTTCCCGTCCTATTCGTGATATCGGAGTGCCGTCGATCCATTTTCACGTCGCCGCCGCGTCAGATTTGATATCAGAGCCCAACAACGGCCTCTCCGTCCCCGACGTCCCCGACGTCCCCGTCGTCGCTCTCTCTATCTCTCGATTGCTAGAAGTGAAAAAAAAAAGAGAGAAAGTAGAAATTCACGGTTGAGAGAAAAGGAGTGGAAAAAAAATCGTTCTCTCTCTCTCTTTATCTCTCTCTCCCTCCTTATTTCTCTCTCTCTCTCTCTGTGTATCTCTATCTGTTCCCCCTCTCGTTTAGAGCACAGCAGAAAGGAGTAAAAAATGAAAAAAAATAGACGAAAAAAAAATAGGTTCGCGGCACGGGCATCATCGCCCGTGCCCGAATACAAAATAATTTTTGGGCCGCAACAGCCCTTTCACCCCTAGCGCGCCGCCGCCAGCAGCTGGGCGCGACGACCGCCCACGGTCGCGCTCCCCCCCCCCCCCCCCGCGCCTGTCGCCGGGCGCCACAACGCCCGCCCTCACCGCTGGGCCCCGCGCCCAGCCTTCGCGCCCGCGCCCGGCCCCTCGGCCGCACCCGCCCAGTGCCGGCACCGCGCCAGCGCACCCCGCCCGGCCGCACCCACGCCCGGCCAGCCCGCAGGCCCACTCGCACCGCGCAGCCTATGCCCGTGCCCGCGCACCGGGCCCCGTCGCCTGCCGCGCCCGCTCAAGCCCACCTCCCTGCGCCCAGGCCCGCGCCCCTGCGCGATCGGCCGTCTGGCCCTGCGCTCAGCCGCCCAGCCCCGTGCCCAGGTGCGCCCGCTCCGGTCCCCGCCTGCGCCCGAGGCGTT
>JAHNEJ010002361.1:0-50186 GCA_022559845.1 Amorphophallus konjac
CTTTTAATCCTACTTGAGTTCATGCTAATTAACGCAGTTAATTTTAATTCCATCATGTTCAGTTAAGAGTGAATTTTTAAATCCGCTATCAGGTCAAGGGGACAATTCAACCCCCCTTCTTGTCCGCCATCTCTATCTGGGCCAACACCCGGG
Organism: Amorphophallus konjac; assembly: GCA_022559845.1. Classification (NCBI taxonomy): domain Eukaryota; kingdom Viridiplantae; phylum Streptophyta; class Magnoliopsida; order Alismatales; family Araceae; genus Amorphophallus; species Amorphophallus konjac. The sequence goes on from JAHNEJ010002361.1 coordinate 154, forward strand.
AACTGAAAATAAGCTGCTCATCGCCGCGTGTCTGAGGGTCTGGGGTGGTGCCGACTTGCTGGAGAGTTATCATAGGACATGGCTGGTGTGCTAGAGCCGCAGGTTGGCCCCCGGCTTGCTGTAGAACGGCTGAGATATGCACGCCTACAAGGTGTTTGGGAAAATTCCCGACACGCGAGCATGGGCCACAAACGAGTGCTATGGGATCCTAAAGCCTGTGGTTGACCAAGATAGGTCTTCCTTTGACTTTACAATGCTGGATGGAGGCATCTTGGGGGTAGATCCCGGCTTCGTTGCTGGGTGCCACGTGTCATGGCTCATTGTCCGGGTTGGCCCGGGTGGTGGTGTAGAGCGTGGGTAAATCTGCTAACTGAGTGATCGGGGGAGACCCCAATCGATTGTTGATGTTGTCGTGGGTCACGGCTAGCTGGTTGGGACCCCTGGCTGGGCCTGGGGAGCCATATAAGGGGTTGGGTAGCTGTCACTTTAAAGGTGTTCGGGAAAATTCCCGAACCCTTATTTCTTGATATTATGCTGAGAAATTGTTGGGTACAACAAATGCCCCCCATGGGGCACGCGTCAGAGGCAGAGACAAGGGCGTGCGGCCCGTAAGGTCCTTGTTCTAGGTTGTTGTAGTTGTATTTTGACACTTCATGACCGTTTCTTTTGCTGTCTTGTATGTATTGATTCCTGATATGCTTACCATTTTTATGCAATTTGTTTTGCAGCTATGGCAAGATTCGGCAGGGACGACTGGGTTCCAAGGCACGTGGTCCATGAGGAAGACCACTGGGTGAGGAGGATTGGGCGTCCCTTGCCTCCTCTGGGCCGGCCCATTGTCACTACATCCAGTGTGGACCAGCTCGACCCGGGACGTTCGCTCGTAGCTAAGGGCCCCATCGGAGAGCGGGTGGGTGGAGTAGGGATCGTAGAGCTGGCTCGTATTTTTGAGGCGGGTGGCATCTACACCTATGATCGTGCTGGAGGCTACCCGGTAGATTTTTCACTGGACCGCCATTTGTTCGAGTTTATCAGGAGCTTTGTCCCACCTGGCATGGAGGAGGGAGATTCTCGTGTTGCTGGAGGGCGCCGCCGGCTGGAGCGGGCCATTCTGGTGGGCAGGGACAGCCTGCACGGGGTCGCCCTCTACGGCTTCCCGAGCTTTTCTATGGATTACTGGAGGCAGTGTCAGTTTCCCAGTGTTGAGTGCCTAGGTTTTTTTAGCAGGGCGGACCAGCTCAGGCTCCATGTCAGAGTGCTCGGTCCTGCTTCTTGGGATTTGCACGGTCACCATCAGGCCGAGACAGAGGGGACTCTAGGGCTAGTGTTGGAGCCGTCAGGGCTACAGTATGCTGGAGAAGGCTATGACGACCACAGCCTCCTAGATGGGATTCTTTGGCAGACGGTCGTTAGTTGGTACGGCCACTAGGCTATGATCCCCTTGCACAAGTACCACCATTGAGTGACTGAGTGGTTGATGGGGATCGTGCACCATTATAGGGTGCTTTCGGACCAGGCTGATATCAGATACACAGTGACCACGGCACTGTACGGGTACCCCTGCTACACGGGGTTGATACAGGCACTGGTGGAGCTCTTCAACTACTGGTGGAACACGATGGCGACAGCAGAGGGAGAGACTTCACTGGATCTGTGGTCGCTCTTCCGGATCTCTGGTTTGTTGATCAGCGGCGAAGGGTACAAGGAGGTAGTGCTGGATGACCTCCACCGCAGCCATACCAACAGGCATGGGCGATATCGGGTTCCTCACAGCTACCGGTACCTATTGAAGACCAGGAGAGACTTGGCTTTCGCCGAGAGAGAGAGAGAGCCGCACAGACTCCTAGGGTGCCGCCACCGTTACTTCTACAATGGGCCCTTCTACTTTTATCAGGAGTTTGCAACAGATCAAACTCCTTGGGAGGAGCATAAAGAGGTGGAGTTACGGTTCTAGACGTACTCCAGGTACATATATGCGCCACGAGAGGGGTGGAACCCCCACGGGCTACCGGATGTGACGCACTTGGCGGCATACTTAGCTTACTAGCTGGTGACTTTTGTGGTCCCACACGGGGAGGACAGTTTGCAGAGGGTTGAGCTATTGTGGCCCACATGCCTACTAACATAGGGGTGGCAGCTGGCGTTAGCTCCTATGGCACTGGCCAACATCTATGAGGGGCTGGGCGTGTTGGCGGCTCATCCTGCACCACGTGAGCGGAGCTTGCTTCTGCCAACACTATCTCAGTGTGTGGGCTGGTTTGCTATTTCCTGGATTGGTGGCGCGGGGGATGGTGGCGAACCCGGCAGCCCCTCTACTGTTTAGTTTCACGGGCCAGTCGGACGGAGACGCATTCGCGCGGCTGGAGGGGGCTAGAAACGCCCTATCTTACCTGCCCGACAGGGGTGAGGACGGGCTTCCTTTTCGTAGTGCTACGAGGGATTCTCGTTTGACTCTGGTACCTTCAAGCGGTGGGGTGGCCTACGCCCTTCCTTACCAGCGAGAGACGGATGCAGCACTATACATAGAGTGGGTGATCAGCACCCGACCGGCGGTGTTGGCGCTACACCGGTCCGCCACAGGTTTTCTGGAGCAATACTACCCGTACCGGTTCACTCAGAGCTTCAGGTACGGCCAGGGTATCCCGTCGAACCAGGAGTTCCCCTTAGCGAGCAGGTTGTATAAAGGCCGGGATAGCCACTTGGTAGCGGCCGCCTGGTGGGATTTCTACTACTGCAGGGAGCCGGAGCGATTACCGACGCCAGGGTTGGACCGCCGTGGGAGGTTTGATGTTCACTATGCCAAGTGGTGGTTTGAGCACAGCCACCTATACCGCTAGAAGGCTTTAGTGATCTGGAATGCTAAGGAGAGTCGACTTCTGAGAGAGGACATGCCTCCGATTTCACTAAACGATGAGTATCTAAGGGCTCGCTTCTCCCGGATCCGTCGGGAGGTGGAGTGGCTAGCACAGCAGTGGCCCCGGGGCAGCTGGGCTTCTTCGTCAGCTAGTCGAGGCCATAGTGGGGCTCTCAGGCCCTTGAGGCCGGTGCAGGCTGCGCTTGCGGGAGCTGGAGCTAGGGCGTCTCGGTCGAGGGTGACGATGACTTGGTGGACCCAGTTCCAAGCCGATTGTGGCTTTGGAAAGAAGGGTTCCCTGGACCGGGTGCTCCCCTAAGGGAGCTTCGCTGACACCGCGGTCAATGACTGGAGACGCTACATCGCCCACGCAATAGGGTCAGCTAGACCGGTGGAGTTTGTCTCTCACATTGAGTGTGCCTACACACTAAGAGACGTCAGAGAGGCGGTTGCGAAGGCTGCCCGAGCACTAGGGTTCAAGCCAGAGCAACTAGTTCCTCTGCCGTTGACTCCGTTCGTGGCCTCAGGTAAGACATTTTCCTCAGCATGTTATCTCAGTCTTATTATCTTGTTATGTATATGTCTGAGATGTTGTGTGTTACTGTGTTTCTTCGGTAGGTTCCGTGGCAGGGGAAGATCATCCCTCTATGGAGGCGTCTTCCTAGAGAGGAGACGGGGGTCTTCAGCGCAGGCGGAAGCGAGCCTGGGTGGATACCGGAGTGATGGAGGCTGGTGAGTCCTCTCAGGGGCTCAGGGCAGAGGATCATATGGAGGCGGAACTGGCTCTGAGTAAGCACCGTGTTCGGTTCTTGCCTTTTATTGGTTTAGCCATCATAGTTGACTAACCTTGCACTACTTGCTTGGGTTTTCTTGTAGCTCCGCTTGAGACTGGGGCAGAGGTGGCTTTCTCACCACCCGCGGAGGCCGATCCTTAGCCCCAGGATGAGTTCGTCGATTTTGACGTCGAAGAGGCTCTCCGCATGATGGACTAGATTGGTCCCAATGCCGAGACATTCTCTGACTTTGAGTTGTGGAAGGCTTCTGAGGACGTCCTGTAAGGTTTCGCACAGCACCTACGGGCGACGCAGCGGATAACAAAAATTTATTTGCCCAATTCCGGTGTTATGGAAAGCTTAATATGTGCTCTAATCAGTGTTTCTAAGACCCTAATTACGGGTTGCATGTTTCACCTTGCGCGGAACAACGCTGTCCGCTAAGCCCGATGCAGAGAAACCGAGCCGCACAGATGTACGGCCTCTAGAGCAGATCCACACGGACCCTTGCGCAGCGACGGTACCTCCCCGGCACAACTTTCCTCGGCTCTAACACCTTCTGGAGAGAGAGAGAGCAAGGGGGAGAAAGGGGGGAGGCTAATCCTCCTCTCTTAACCCTTAATGCTTTGTTAAGCTAAGAGAGGTTGGAAGAGTTCGAGAGTTTAAATGAACTCACGTAGGTGCCATATATATAGGATTTGGACCCTTTTCTAAAGACCTCCAAAGGACCAAAATTGTATATATGACCTTTCCATTATTATACATATGTATTAAGTCCCATTTGACTCCTTTCCAAAAGGAATTAAATAGAAATAATACATACATTTGTATAATAATTATCCGTCACCCAAGAATCCATTGTGTGTGATCCTCTAGGCCCATAGTCACTCTAGTTTAAGGCACATTAACTTCTAATTCCCAATTAGAAGTAAATTAAATATATTATTCGCTTCTACAAGAGCCGAATAATAGTTTAATTCATTCCGAACCTTCGATCACGTTGGGTCAAGCAAATCCGCGTGATCCTAGAGGACGCCGGATTTAAACCAGCCTGTCTGGTACCTGTAAGTCCACAGTTACCGCATCGATATAATCCCTCGCTCCTTCTATGAGTCTGGTACGATCGAGGGTACGGTATCTGTCAAACCCCATGATCGTGCCATTTGACTATGACCTCCTTAAAGTGTATGACGTCCATCCTAAACGAACTCATACGACCCTGGCCAGGGATTTAACGGAGCGTCAATGTCATGACCCATTAACTGTCTGATATATACCCGACAGTGAGCGATCCCCTCTTGACCATTGATGATCTTCACACGTATCCTGGAGTGGTTAATGACTCGGTAACTCATGACTTAAGGTTAAAGTCACTTAGCTAAGTAATTAAACCATTCCAGTCCTCGTGTAAGATCCGATCAATGTCTCAGGTCAAAGGACCAACGATGCTACTGTGACCGTTGGATCTTCAGTTGACATTAGGTATAATCAACCATCTGAAGATCCAATAGCGGATCAGTTCAGTGCACATCCTCCAAGGACATACACCTACACATATGTGTTGGTGCCCCGCACCAATGACCATGAGACTGGTCACTAACACATCATGTGTACTGGTTTAATAGGTAATCAAAGTCCCCGAGTGATTACCCTCCAAGCAGGAACAGTTTAAGGTATGTGTTCATGTAAAGTAAGTCTCATGTTCGAGATCTAATCTCGAGCTGACTTTACAACCACATATCTTAGGGACAACGTAAAGTAACACAATCGTATATTTACACTCAAACACCACTTTATTAATGAACAAGATCGTATAACTATTGGGCCTACCCGACCCGAAATTGGCCTGTAGCACACCAACACTAACAATCTCCCACTTGAACTACAGCCAATTGCCCACAACTTTGAGGCCCATCTTATCCCGATGACGCTCAAATACAGTCTGTGTCAAAGGCTTAGTCAGTGGATCTGCTATGTTGTCTTCTGACGGTACACGCTCTACCATCACATCTCCACGATCAACAATCTCCCGAATAAGGTGAAAGCGCCTGAGAATATGCTTTGACCTTTGGTGAGATCTCGGTTCCTTCGCCTGGGCGATGGCCCCATTATTATCACAAAATAATGGGATGGGAGCTGTTATCTTGGGAACTACGCCGAGTTCCAAGATGAATTTCTTCATCCAGATGGCTTCTCCAACTGACTGCCCCTCCATTCAACATGAATACAAATTCAGACATGGATTTACAGTTATCTGTATCTGACTGGAAACTAGAATCTGTGTAAGCTCTAAGCTATAGGTCATCTCCTCCATAAAGAAGAAAAAGATCCTTAGCCCTTCGCAGGTACTTAAGGATGCCCTTTACTGCCTTCCAGTGCTCTTCGCCTGGATTTACCTGATATCTACTAACAATGCTTAAAGCATTGGCAACATCAGGCCGTGTACATAGCATTGCATACATGATTGACCCTATCGCCGAAGCATAGGGTACCTTATTCATGTGTGTCACCTCCTCAGAAGTTTTAGGACTTATCCCCTTGGATAGGCCAATTCCATGTCTCATGAGAATGAGACCTCTCTTGGAATTTTCCATCTAAACCTTTTGAGGATAGTGTCTATGTACATGGATTGGGATAATCCTAGCATCCTTTTAGATCTATCTCGATAGATCCTTATGCCCAGCACATAGGATGCTTCTCCCAAATCCTTCATGGAGAAGGTCTTGGACAACCAAGACTTAGTTGATGTCAACATCTCTACATCATTCCCAATGAGTAAGATGTCATCAACATAAAGGACCAAGAAGGTCACTGAGCTCCCACTGACCTTCTTGTAAACACAGGGTTCATCTTCATTCCGAATGAAGTTGAAAGATTTGACAGCCTCGTCAAATCTTAAGTTCCAGCTTCTAGATGCCTGCTTTAATCCATAAATGGACCTTTGAAGTTTGCATACCTTATTAAGATGTAGCTTGGAGATGAATCCTTCAGGCTGTACCATGTACACCTCTTCTGACAGGATTTCCATTAAGAAAAGCTGTCTTCACATCCATTTGCCAGATCTCATAATCCAGGTATGCAGCAATGGCAAGGAGGATTCTGATTGACTTAACCATGGCTACCAGCGAAAACGTCTCGTCATAGTCAATGCCTTGCCTTTGACGATATCCTTTCGCCACTAGTCTAGCCTTGTATGTGTCAATCTGTCCATCTGCACCGATTTTCCTTTTGAAAATCTATTTGCAGCCGATAGGGACCTTCCCTTCGGGTACATCAACTAAGTTCCAAACTTTGTTGGTGTACATGGACTGTATCTCTGAATCCATTACCTCTTGCCATTTCTCGGAATCTACACTACGGATCGCCTCCTGGTACGACTGAGGATCATCATCCTCATCGATACATACCTTAGAGGACCCCTCTGAGACATGTCCAACATATCTCTCAGGTTCTCTCGGTAGTCTACCAGATCTCCGTAGTGTCAGTGTTTCACCTTGAATAGGATCAACCGATACAGTCTCATCTAATGAGTTTGTGTCTATGGGTTGTGGTTCTTGGACCTCGTCCAATTCTATCTGGCTCCCACTATTTTTCTGGAGTAGATATTCTCTTTCCAGAAATATAGCTCTCTTGGCCACTAAGACCCTTTGCTCAGAAGGGTGATAGAAATAATATCCAAACGTCTCCTTTGGATATCCCACAAACCTACACTTATCGGTTCTTGACTCAAGCTTATCACTCTCGTTCTTCTTTACATGAGCAGGACACCCCCAAATTTTAATGTGATTAAAATTTGGTTTCCTGCCCTTCCATATCTCATATGGAATAGAAGGAACTGATTTACTTGATATCCTATTCAATAAATAAGCAGCAGTCTCTAACGCATAGCCCCAGAGAGACAAGGGTAGTCCTGACATAGACATCATGGATCGGACCATGTCTAACAAGGTCTGTTTCTCCTCTCGGATACACCATTGTGCTGTGGTGTATACGGTGGTGTCCACTGAGAAACTATTCCATGGTCTTTAAGATAAGAAGTGAATTCATGGCTTAAGTATTCACCTCCTCGATCCGATCGAAGAGCCTTAATACTTTTGCCAGTCTGTTTCTCTACTTCATTCTTGTATTCCTTAAACTTCTCAAAGGCTTGTGACTTATGTCTCATTAAATACACATAGCCATATCTAGAGAAGTCATCAATAAAAGAAATGAAATAGAGATAACCTCCTTTTGCTTCTATGGACATGGGTCCACACACATCCGAGTGTATGAGCTCGAGAAGGTCAACAGCCCTCTCTCCATGTCCACCAAAGGGAGCCTTAGTCATTTTCCCCATGAGACACGACTCACAGGTATCAAATGGCTTGTATTCGAATGAATTCAAATACCCATTTGAGTGTAAGTGAGAGACTCTTTTCTCACCTACATGACCAAGTCTGCAATGCCATAGATATGCAGAATTCACTTCATCAGCATTGGAAATTTGCATAACATTAGAACGTGTATCTAATACATATAGACCATTGACTAATGAACCATTGGCTATAACCAAACCATTATTCATTATAGAGCACCCAGTGCTATTAAAAGCCAATGTATATCCAATGTTATACAAGCCAGAGATTGAAATAATGTTCTTAATAATATTAGGAACATAATAACAGTCATTCAGTTCCAGAATGACTCCTGAAGGTAAACTGAGGCGTGCAGTCCCGACAGCTTTGGCAGAAACTAAAGCTCCATTGCCCATCCTCAGTTCAATCTCCTTTTTGCCCAATCGCCTTCTATTTGCCAGCACCTGCACAGAATTGCAGATATGAGATGCACATCCAGTATCCAATACCCATGATGTGGATTCCATATATGACAAATTAAGGTCTATGACAAAAATACCTTCATTTAGAATTGCCTTGCAATTCCTTTTCCAATGCCCAGTTTCCCCGCATCGAAAACATTTGTCTTCCTTTTCATTGTTCTTGCCCTTCCCTTTGTCAACTTTGGCGAGTTGCTTACCCGTGGCCTTTTTCTTTCCCTTCCCTTTGTTACTCGTGGCGGATATTTGAGAGGCCTTCCTTTTCTTGTTGGCCCGGCCAATAACCATTACAGACGAAGATGGTTTATCTTTCTGCATGGTTCCTTCAGCACTCTTTAACATATTGAGCAGCTCTGGGAGAGTTGCTTCAATCCTGTTCATGTTAAAGTTCATGATGAAGGAAGAAAAAGAATCAGGCAATGACTGGAGTATAAGATCAATGCATAGTTCAAGATCCAACTTGAACCCCAATGCATTGAGTCTTTCAATCCACTCCATCATTTTCAGTACATGGGCCTGTACTGATGAACCCTCAGACATCCGTGTCCTGAAAAGCCTTTTGGAGATGTCATACCTCTCAATCCTACCCTGCTCCCCGAAGAGCTGGCGTAGATTGAGAAGTATACTTCTACAATCAGTCTTTTCAAATTGCCTCTGTAGCTCAGGAGCCATAGAGGCCAACATGTAACATTGGGCTAGGGAGGAGTCCTCAGACCACTTGGCATAAGCCAGTAACTCGCCCTCGTCGGCATCAGGAGCTGGCTCAGAATGAACCGTGTCCAACACGTACGCAATCTTTTCGGCGGTAAGGACTATGCGTAGATTACGCAGCCAATCCGAGTAGTTCGGTCCAGTTAATCTATTTGCATCCAAGATGCCGCGGAGGGGGTTGGACGACGACATTGTAATCTGGATAAGAAATAAAAGATAACTTAGCATGTGTTCAAATTCTAACTTAGATGTGGTTTTCTATCTTAGTTAGTCCCACTATTTTTCGATCGGACTATATAACCCTCAGTATATAGAACGGGAGATCAGCGAGATCTACCTAGTGGGTCGGAATCCCAACGAGACTGATGTACGACCTTGTGGAAAGCACAACAAGCCATACACCATCTCAAGGGCAGTCAACAAGCACTTGCATCTAATGCAATATCCGATATTCGACCCCCGAGAAATCATCCCCTTGTGGAAAGCACAACAAAGGATATTCTCGGTTAGATCTAACCATCATTACTACATAGCAATGAGTTCATGACCCGACCCTTGTGGAAAGCACAACAAGGCCGAGTTCAATTCCTCACCCCATTGAGGCCGAGCCTTGGAGTTTAATCCCGCCCCCAAACTCATGGACCTTGTGGAAAGCACAACAAATCCATGAAATGAAGACGTTCATTCACTCCATAATGATGGAGGGCCACGACGACTCCTAGAGCCACGCTTACCAGATCTAAAATTTAAACGCGAGGGAATTTAATTTTATCTTGATCTCACCCTAGGTGGTAATATAAATATATCCAATATATTTACCGTACCTAGTAGTTTGCACAAAATAAATGCATCCAATGCAAAAATAAACGCAAGTGATCATGGACTTTAACCCTAATGTAACTAAGACATCCGGCCCGCTTCCGAAGCAGCTGGATCGTCCTCGTCGGGTGTGCTCCACGCTTTCAATCGTCGACGCCGCATTAATTACAACTTTTACACGGCACGCAGGCCGGAAAAATTAAATTACATGTGACTCAAATTCCAGCAGCCCTTAGGGCGAGTACAACAATGGAGGAAGATAGAAGTACATTGGAATTTCAACAGAGAGAGAAAGGAGGTTCGCAGACCCCAATTAATTACATTAATCCAAGTCCATGATCACTTGCCAACCCATTCAAATAAAATCAATCAAGGGTTATTTTCTGAAAATAATCCTTACTTTTGAATTTAATAATGGGATGTGCAAACAAAAACAGGCTAGCTTTGTTTAATTTTAAAAATCAAAGCATGATTAACTAAAATTAAACATACAAGCAGGCCAATACAAGGTAAATAAAGTAACGCACGTAAAGAACCATCATTTTCTACAGGGGCATCTAATTGAGATAATTAATTAAATTTAAATTTAAATTTAATTATCCAATAATCAAATTTAAATTCAAAATTTAAACATGCCAATAATTTAAATTTAAATTCAAACTAATTATCCAATAATTTTTGTTTGAAAATAAATTTAAAATAATGCAATTATCCTCAATTAGTAATTTTCTAAAATTCAAAATTTGAATTTAATAATTATCTAATAATTAAAATTCAAATAATTGAATTTTCCACATTTAACTTAATAAAATTTAAAATTTGAATTTTCTAATTATCTAATAATTAAAAATTCAAAACTTAAATTTTACTGAAGTAACTTCAATTATTACCATTTTATCTCAAGATAAAAAGTAATTATCTCACCTTGGTAAATTCAAATCGATTAAATAAAATTTATCATTCGACATTTACTATTGAGATAATACTATTTAACTTATGAAATAAAATTCTATATAATTTACTGAGCATTTTGATATATATATCTAATATATATATTTAGATATGCATCAATAAATTAAAAAACAAAATAAGTAATTTTTTTTAATAAAAAAAAACATTTTTTCCGCGGCCCCCGCAGGGCGCGGCCGCCCACGCGGAAGGCGTGGGCGGGCGCGCCCGCGTGGCGCGTGGCGGGCGCAGCCCGCCGCGTGGCGGGCGCAGCCCTCCACGCCCGCCCCCCCGCGGTCAGCGCCCACGGGCGCTGACCGCGGGTGCCGCGTGCGCCGCCCACGCGGCGGGCGCACTGCGCCCAGGGTGCAGTGCGCCCAAACGGGCCTTAAAATTTTTTTTTTAAAAAAAAAAATTTGCTGCTTGGATGCCCAGCATCCACGAAGAACAGAGATGCCTAGATCTCTTTCAACAAATAATAATTGAAGATTTAATTTCCCCTAAAGCATGGTTCTAAACGGCGCTAAAAACACCGACCAGAGCGCGAACCTGGCTCTGATACCACTGTAAGGTTTCGCACAGCACCTATGGGCGACGCAGCGGATAACAAAAATTTATTTGCCCGATTACGGTGTTATGGAAAGCTTAATCTGTGCTCTAATCGGTGTTTCTAAGACCCTAATTACGGGTTGCGTGTTTCACCTTGCGCGGAACGACGCTGTCCGCTAAGCCCGATGCAGAGAAACCGAGCCGCACAGATGTACGGCCTCTAGAGCAGATCCACACGGACCCTTGCGTAGCGACGGTACCTCCCCGACACAACTTTCCCCGGCTCTAACACCTTCTGGAGAGAGAGAGAGCAAGGGGGAGAAAGGGGGGAGGCTAATCCTCCTCTCTTAACCCTTAATGCTTGGTTAAGCTAAGAGAGGTTGGAAGAGTTCGAGAGTTCAAATGAACTCACGTAGGTGCCATATATATAGGATTTGGACCCTTTTCTAAAGACCTCCAAAGGACCAAAATTATATATATGACCTTTCCATTATTATACATATGTATTAAGTCCCATTTACACTCCTTTCCAAAAGGAATTAAATAGAAATAATACATACATTTGTATAATAATTATCCGTCACCCAAGAATCCATTGTGTGTGATCCTCTAGGCCCATAGTCACTCTAGTTTAAGGCCCATTAACTTCTAATTCCTAATTAGAAGTAAATTAAACTTATTATTCGCTTCTACAAGAGCCGAATAATAGTTTAATTCATTCCGAACCTTCGATCACGTTGGGTCAAGCAAATCCGCGTGATCCTAGAGGACGCCGGGTTTAAACCAGCCTGTCTGGTACCTGTAAGTCCACAGTTACCGCATCGATATAATCCCTCGCTCCTTCTATGAGTCTGGTACGATCGAGGGTACGGTATCTGTCAAACCCCATGATCGTGCCATTTGACTATGACCTCCTTAAAGTGTATGACGTCCGTCTAAACGAACTCATACGACCCTGGCCAGGGATTTAACGGAGCGTCAATGTCATGACCCATTAACTGTCTGATATATACCCGACAGTGAGCGATCCCCTCTTGACCATTGATGATCTTCACACGTATCCTGGAGTGGTTAATGACTCGGCAACTCATGACTTAAGGTTAAAGTCACTTAGCTAAGTAATTAAACCATTCCAGTCCTCGTGTAAGATCCGATCAATGTCTCAGGTCAAAGGACCAACGATGCTACTGTGACCGTTGGATCTTCAGTTGACATTAGGTATAATCAACCATCTGAAGATCCAATAGCGGATCAGTTCAGTGCACATCCTCCAAGGACATACACCTACACATATGTGTTGGTGCCCCGCACCAATGACCATGAGACTGGTCACTGACACATCATGTGTACTGGTTTAATAGGTAATCAAAGTCCCCGAGTGATTACCCTCCAACCAGGAACAGTTTAAGGTATGTGTTCATGTAAAGTAAGTCTCATGTTCGAGATCCAATCTCGAGCTGACTTTACAACCACATATCCTAGGGACAACGTAAAGTAACACAATCGCATATTTACGCTCAAACACCACTTTATTAATGAACAAGATCGTATAACTATTGGGCCTACCCGACCCGAAATTGGCCTGTAGCACACCAACACTAACACGTCCGACCAGGTAAGATCTTCTGGAGCTGGATATCCTCTGCTTATGGCTGTGCTTGTTTTCGGAAGTTGACATAGCCACGTACCTCATGTAGAGACGGCAGGGATGCCGGGAGCCATGGATCCTTCCATGGCGCGAAGTGAAGTGTCCCCTGCAGTTGAGGGGCAAGAGCCAGCAGCGACCCGAGACGGCTCGGGAAAGTGTCGAATGGTTATAAAGTGAGTCACCTTCTATTTGTTGGTCGCTTGACAGGCTGAGGTTGTTGATTGTGTTTGTGATTTGACTTGCCAGGTGAGGACCCGACTGCTACCTTGGAGATGATCCAAGAGGTGGTCAGTGCCGAACCGTTAGTGGTGCTCTCTTCTTTCGAGGGGGAGCCAAGAGTGGTGGGTAGCCTGGTCGCGTCTGCTGCCAGGGATGCGTCAAGATCGCTACCATAGCTAATTGCTGGGGCGCCCCTTCCTCCTCTGCATGCGGTTGTCTCCGCCTGCACGGTGGGGCTGGTCGGGTCTTCCATCATGGGACCCTCAGGTATGTGACTGGGAACTTAGCCATTTGTTATGGACTTTTTGTGTCACCCATTAGTGCTAATCCTCTTTTGGCGTTGGTCACAGGTGCTTCCTCCCCTTTGGAGGAGGGCGAGCTTCCCTGTGATATGACTGGAGCCGCAGATGGAGAGTCTGCAGTAGCGGCCTTGGTTGGAGACAATGAGGAGATTGTTGATATAGAGGGGATCTCGACGGTGAGTGCCCCAGCTGGTGAGCTTCTTGTCTGAGACGCTCAACCGGATGGCTATTTTTGTATGAGGTCAGGCTGTATGATGACCCTGTTGTTCCGTTGATTCGCAAGGGCTTCTAGTTTCGCCACCTCCGGAGGCTCGTCGGAGGCTTCACCAAGCTCCCCGAGTAGCAGTAGCTTAGTCATGGAGATGGAGGAGTGTTCGAGCTCTTCCTCTTCTGGGGCCTGCTCCACCGAAGGAGTTGAGATGGAGGCTATGTCTGGAGGTGCGTGGGGGTCTTTCCTCTACCATTCAACATTTATTTAGTCTTCATGGCCGCGTACTAATGTTTTCGTGTTGCACATAGCACCGGGGTCAGGGGAGGAGTGCGTGCCGCCTCCAGATAAGGGCGGTAGGGAGCAGCTTCCTACACCTTCTATAGTTGTTGGAGATGATCGGGCTGTAGTAGAGGGCTCCTTACTCATGGAGGAATCACTACCCTCCCTGACCCCGGTGAGGGACGCCGCAGGTGTGGAGGAGTCACTACCTTCCCTGACCCCGGCCGGTGACGCCGCAGGCACGGTGGGGTATACATTGTGTAAGGAATGGAATTTTTCTCAAGTTTTCCACCTTGTCTTTCATGGGAAGTTCTGATGAGGACATCAAAGTGGGGACTCAGCGGCCCAAATCTTTTGGTGGGGAGGTCGTTCCCGTCCCATGGCCCATTAGGCCGGGCCCGTCAAATTTTGGGCTTTTTTCTTTTTATTATGATGTAATTTCCCTTTTAGTAGCATTTAGTTCTTAATGGGTCAACTAATTGGGCCCAAAAGGCTACATTAGCTAGTGGGTCTAGTTAAGGGTCGTAGGTTGCTTAATGTCACCCCGGGATAGCGGGGTATTTTTCCATTTTCTAGGGATAATTGTGGTCATTTGTAACCCTGGCTTTCCCCTATAAATAGGGAGCCAAGGGCTTTGTTTTGGAGTTAGTGAAAGAATTTGAAAATTTGAAGTTGAGAGAAAATCTTATGGATCCCTCTCTCCCCCTCCCACCTACGCATCTCCATCTCTCCCTCTCTTGGACACCACTTTCTCTCTCTACCCTTTTTCTCTCTCTAGGGTGCAGCCCCTCTCTCTCCTCCCTGACTTGGTCGAACCCACCCTCTCTCCTCTTGCCACATCAGCAAGGGAATCTCCCTCCTATAAGCCCACTCCTATTTTCTCTCCCTAAATTCCTCACCCCACCTGTTGAGTATTGTTGAATCTTTACATGTTTTGATGATGACAACACTATAAGTCTTAGTGGGGTTCAAAAATATGTCTCTGTGGAAAATTAACACAAATATTTTTCTGTGAAGAATAAACTTTCATTTCACTTCAGGTATTTTTAAGGACTGTCTTCGTGTTGGTTGGCACTTCGTCATGTTTGTGTATAACACCTCGTGTTGAACTGTTTGTCTTCGTGTCGTTTTAATTTTAGTACTGTTTGTATTTCCAATACGCCGTGTCGTCTTCTCTTACCGCGTGTTGTTTATGTTTACTGTCCTTCAGGTCGTGCGTCCGTGTTGTTTTCACTATATTTCGTGTCGTTTTTCTCTGTAGTGTTTGTTTTGATTCAGTGACACGTCCTGTCATTGATCTTTACTTCGTGCTGTTTTTCATTGTCTTCGTATCGTTCTCTGTGTAGTGTGAGGTTCTGATAAACTTCACTTCGTGTCACTTACTGTTGTTCCTCGTGTCGTTTCTTTCTGGTCCCACTGTTTCATCACGTGTCGTGATAGCCGTGACATCTTCTGTCTTCGTGTCGTTTTGACTTCGTGTCAATTACTATTTTATCTTCGTGTTGTCTTCACTCCGTGTCGATTTCTATTCTCATCGTCTTAGTGTTGTTTTCACTTCGTGTCAACTTCACTTCGTGTCATCTCTTTGTATTCTATCTTCGTGTTGGTTTTTCGTTTTTGACTTCATGTCTCTCTCGCCTTGACCACACTCCGTGTCGATTTCAGTTTTCGTCTTCGTGTTGTTTTCGACTCGTGACGGCTTCCGTTATCTGTCTCCATGTCGTATTTACTTCGTGTCGTTTTACTTCTTGTCTTTTTGACTTCGTGTCGAATTACTGTTCTGTCTTCGTATTGTTTTCACTCCGTGTCGATTTCAGTTGTCGTCTACGTGTTGTCTTCACCTCGTGTCGTTTCTTCATCTCTTCATGTCGTCTTTGTTTTATTGCGTGCAGGACATCGCAGCACCTCGTGTTGCTTCCTGTTTCACTTTCGTGTCATTTGTCTTGTTGCGTCTTCGTGTCATTTTTATTCGTCTTAGTCCTCGTGTCTTTCTTGTGTTGAAACCCTACTTCGTGTTGGTTTCTGTTCTCGTCTTCATATCTGTTGTCAGCACGGGTCGTTCTCTTTGCTGTGTGATTATGTCGTGTTGTTTTTACGTTCATGTCTCCGCGTTGTTTTCGTCTTCGTGTCTTCGTGTTGTTTTCCTTCTACCTCGTGACGTTCTCTTAGTAGTATTCCTTGTGTCACCACTGTATCTCGTGTCGTTCTCTGTTTAGTGTACCTTTTGTCGTGTCCACTAACCTCATGCAGTTATGTTCTTATGGCACTCAATATTAATGGTTCTTATCTCGTTGCAGGTCCGAGGAAGAACATTCATCAGTGTCTGGGTGCACATGATCCGATACTGAAGGAACAAATACGAAAAGGGCACGTGGCAGGAAGGTTCTGGATCAAGCGTGTGAAGCACACGCACTCTGTACCCCATCCTCCTGCTGGCTGCTGATATAAAAAAAGAAGAAAGGCTGGTCGGGCAGGAATAAAGGAAGTAGAGGAGCCAAATAGAAAAGAGGAAGAGAGTTGAAGAAAAAGAAAGAGAGATAGAGAGTGAGCGAGAGAGCTCGTGGAGAAGAAGAAGAAAGGAGCTTACCTGAAGATCTGTCTTCACTGGACCGTGGATCAGATCCAGGCCAGTCAGCTCCGTTGGGAACCAAATTATGCATTTCATTTTTCAGCGTTCTGTTTGCTGAAGTTATTTTCATTTCGTGTTTTTGTTTTTCCATTTCTCATCTGGTTATCTTGTTCTACCGATAGCCCTGTTCGGAATCGGGTTCCTCCTGTTGGTTCAGGAGAAGGGAGATCTGATCTCCGGGTTGCAAGTGACAGGTGGTCACTTGTGGGTTTCCCTCTGGTTAGAGGAAGGGAGGCTAGTCCTCCGGTTCTGGGCTTGTGGTTGCAGTCCAGGTGTCCCTCCTGGTCTGGAGGAAGAGAGGTCTTCGACCTCTAGTTTCCAAGTGACTGGGAGTCACTTGGCTGTCCCTCCGGTTGGGAGGAAGAGGGGAGGCTGTTCCCCTGGTCAAGCTGTGTGGCAGCAACTGTTTGCAGACTGAGTCTGCTTGGTTCTAGCGTTTGCTAGTGAAGCCTCACTCCGGTTGGGAGTGAGGGGTGGATGTAGGTCTGAAGGACCGAACCACCTAAAAACCTTTGTGCAGTGGCTTGTTTGTCTGATTTGCTTCCGCTAGATGCTTAAATAGGTGCGCTCAATGTGTTTGTGTTTGAGTTGAATAGAATTGGTTCTATTCCGTTTCTTTATCTAGCATCCTGTTTTAAATTTGGCCATTATTCGTAGAAGGATTCATTCACCCCCCCTCTGTATCCGGGCCAAGCACCCTAACAGTTGGTATCAGAGCGGGTGTCTGCATATAAGGTCCAGCGACCTGCAGATTCGTTCTTGCGGTCTTAGGTGCTTATTTGCCTTTAGTGCATCAATATTCCTGTTGCATTGAATATATTTGCTATTTGCTTCAATGGCTTGTCCACCTGTCTTCAGTGGTTTTGATTTCAACCAGTGGCACAGTGCTTTACGTGCTTATGTTAAATCCGTTGACCCAGACCTGTGGAAAGTGATTTCACATGGTCCTCATAAACTACCAAAGAAAAGGTCCAAATGGACTGACAGTCACGAATCAATGTATGAGGAGAATCAGACAGCTATAAATCTGATGAAAGCAGCCACTGACAAAGCTTTTCACTCATGTTTCCTTGATTGCAGATCTGCAAGGGATATGTTGGAAATGATGAAGAGAAACGGGAAAGGAAATCAAACAGGCTGCATGATGGCCAACAGAAGCGATCAAGGCAGCAATCAAACTGAAGAAGATGGTGATGATGAGGTAAATCTCTTCGAGAATTTCTCTCTAGAAGATTGGGAGAATGCTTATACTAAATTATTTGAATCTCATGAACTGTTAAGAAAACAGTATAAAAAATTGAAGAAGGGTACTGGTTTAGATAGTTCAAGCTTTCCTTGTAGAAATTGTGCTGAACTGAAAAATGTTAGTACGTCTGATAATCTAATGATGAAAGAATTTGAACGCGTTGAATCTGACTTAAACAAGCTGAAAAATGAGAATGACTCTCTCAGAAAGTTCTCTAAAGAAAATGAAGAACAATTAGAGAAACTTAAACGAGAGAATGTTTTGCTGATTGAAAAGTTTAATGCCATAAAATCTGTAAACATAAAACTACAGAAAGATTTTGAAAAACAACAAAAGGAATTGAGGGAGTTTGAAGCTAGGAGAGAAAGCATGGTTGACTCAGAAGATCAGCTTCTAATAAATGAGTTAATTCAAAATGATAAGCTTAAAGAAGAAGTTGAAAAATTAAAATTGTTAAACAGTGCCATGTCTGAAAGACTTCTCACATTGGAGAAAGGAAAAGTCATCTGTACTAACGAAACTGATGAAGTAGATGAGCTGAGAAAGGAAATTGAAGAATACAAAACAGCTAATAAGGTTTTGAATGAAACTGTTAATTGTAGTGAACAAGAGATCGCTAGTTATGAAATACACATTGCATCTCTTGATAATGAAATTCAGGATCTGAAAAACTCCTTGTCAAAGTTTGTGAGTGGTCAAGAAAATCTGGACAGGTTGTTAGGAATTAAGGTCAATACTCATAAGGAAGGGTTGGGCTACAACAATGTCAATAAAAAGATTTTTGAAAACAAGCTGACGACATCCTTTGTCAAAGCTTCTGATATAGCCACAACCTCAGAAAATAAACAACCAAATGTTCAGAAGAATCAGAACCAAACTGAAAAGTTGAAAAAGGTTGATGGATCCAAGCTAAAAACTGTTTTCATTAAATCCTCTGAACAGGAAAAGCCTTCCACTTCATCTCCAATTCAGTACAAGGCTAAGAAAGCAGGAAAACAAGATAAAAATCAGAAAAGGACTGAAAATCAGAAAATAAATAAAAAGGGTCCATCAGCTTTTGCTGATCACAGTCCTCACACACACTCACATGCATCTAAAAGGAAGATTATCTGTCACTACTGTCATAAAGTTGGACATCTGATGCATGAGTGTAAGTTGATGGAGAAGGATGATAAGAATGCTAGGAGATCTTATGGTAAAAATCCATCACCTCAGAAAAGAAATGTCACATGCTCTAATTGTGGCAAAATAGGACACTCTATTGCTCATTGCTGGTTTGCTAGCGGTAAGAAAACCTTTTATTCACATCATGCTAAATTCCCTACAAACCAACATGTTTTTAATAAAAACAAATCTGGTTCAATGAGCCAGCATATCATTTGTTTCAACTGCAACAAAATGGGTCACAGGGCCTCTGAATGCTGGTCAGGTTCCTTTAGAAGAAATTCTCTCATTTGTTCTCACTGTAGAAAGCATGGCCATACAGTCAAGGACTGTTGGCATATTCAGGGTAGAAATGTGAATTTCAGACATGCTAGATTCCCTGTAAGAGAATCTGCAAAACCTTCATGTCATCACTGTGGAAGCCAGGTCATAGGGCTGCAACCTGTTGGCTGGCAGGATATCAAAACCAAACCAGTTTTGGTAAACAGAAATTTTACCCTGTTAACAGAAAATCTCATGTGTATGCACATAGAATTCATGCTAATAAGAATGTGCATAAATCAGATCTGAAAACTACTCCTGGAAATGTGCTGAGAAAACCTGCTAAACATAATAATGTCATGTCAGGACCCAAGACTTCTTGGGTACCTGTTTGTGCAAAATAAACCTTGTTTTGCAGGTGTGCCTTGGGACTGGAATAAAAGGGGTAATGATCCAAGGCACTCAAGAATTAAAACCCCATTCTCATATTGTTCAGGTAATCTCTCTGCATGTCTCATTTTGAAACCTATTGCATATCTGGTTTGATGTATTCTTGCTTATTCTGCTCTTAGTCTCATCTAGTGCATGCATATTGAATCTGTTCTTGCATAATTCATGAAAATCTGAATTGCTGATAGGACTGTTGAGTTTACCCTGTTTTCATGACCTCTATGGTATATCAAATAGTAAGCTACCAAAGGCAGGGAAATCTGTCCGGAGGTCCTTACTATGTGTGAGGTGGTCTTTCAGACCAAATGCTCCGCCTAGTACCATAAGTCATTCTGTTGATCAGGGGAGCCTGTATGTGCATGTTTCACATCTCACATGTTTAACTGTCTTGGCAAACACTGCATACAATAAATAATTAATTCCACCAAGAGTCGTGTGTGAGATGTCCTTGAGTGGGCTGAAAAGGAGCTTGTCAGGCCATTTGGTTTCTGAGGAATGGTGTCAGCCGATGCAGTTTATGTGGTATTAAGATCTGTCATCTCATGAGGTTGCAGTTTGCTGCCCAAGAGCTTCTCTGGATGTGAGACAGAACTACTTCAAAAATACTATATTTGGATATGTCCTTAGTGCCTAATGTCTTGAGTGATCTCTCACTTGTTGGCTTGCTGATAGGAGTGCTGCTCATCTCATCTCATCTCTCTCTATTCGATCAGCCACCTCCTTATCTCTCACCTATCACTCTTGGTTCAGATTCTCTCTCGAAGAAATTGTGGTTTCAGTCTTCTTGCTCTTATCAGATATGATCTGTATACCTTAAACCACCCAATATCTAGTGTAACAATTTACACCTGTTAATAAAGAACTTCAATGTTTGGGGGTTATATTTGGTCCTTGATCCTTCTAAGTTATCTTCTCAAGTCTTGGTCAACATATTATAAAACTTCCTGTTAAATGAGAAAAACTTATTGAGGATCTCGACTTAACTGAAACTTATGTGAAGAGAGCTCTGAGATAAAAAATTGTGTTAAGTAAGATATTTTTTTTTGTCTAAAATCATGAGAAGTGCTACCAGGGAATACGCCATTATTTGTGGCAGAGCAATGGTTTTTGTGGAGAAATAGACACTCTAGATCAGAGAAGTCCAGAGTCTCTGTCATGATACAATTAGCTATCTCTGTGTAGAAATGTTAAAATAAAAAAAAGGGGGGGAAAGTCCTCAAAAAAAAAATATCATTGGCATAAAGGTAGTTCGTCCTGAGTAACCAGGGTTTCTGGTGTCTGATAAACATGTCTCCTTGTGTAAAAAGGGACTATTCTACCTTGTGTTCAACAAATTGGTTGACCCTGTATGCCTTCTCGTCCATTAAATGAAGAAATGAAATCTGCTTGACATTGATGTGTTATTTCGTTGCTTGACAAACATAAGGAGCAATTTAATCGTGTCTCTCTCTAGGTTAAGCAACTTTAACAGCTAATTTTGTGATTATGCTGATTTAATATCTTGAGTTAACTGACCTTGGTTTTTGGAAGAATATAACCCGTCCACATATTGAAGGGCTAACTTTAACATGCTGTAGCTGCGTTACATCAGGACTAAGGGTATTTTGGGTATTTACAGAAAAAGTTGATAAGAGTAAAAAGCTACCCGACAAAACCCTTCTTGTTTCACACGCCTTCCACCTCAAACCCTTATTTCCCCTTGCCGCTTCCTATTCATCCTCGTGCTGCTCTACCTTGAGCGTCTTCTTCAAACCCATCTCCATCTCTTCCCGCTCACTTTCTTCCCCCACAGAGGTCTATTCCTCTCTTAAGTCTAGCTTCACTTCCAATAGCAGCCTGCAAGAGAGAGTTGATACTCTGGAAGTTCGGCAGATGGATCAGCAAAGGTCAGCAGCTCCGGGTGAAAGAAAGAGGAAGGGAAAAGAAATAGTTGAAGAGCCTTCATCTAAGCAACAGAGATGTCTTGAGCCAGAACCTGCTGCGGAAGTCTCTTCAGAACAAGGTACCAGGATTTCTCAGTCTACCGTGTTCTTAGAAAGTGGGAAAATCATTCCTCCTAGAATAATAGATTTCGGAGATGAAACCTTGGTCTCGAAGTTTCCAGAATTGTTGAAAATCTTTGAGTTTCAGGAGTGGAGAAATTTCTTAGAAAATCACCGTGTCTATTACCCTAGGCCGGTAATGGAATTTTACAATAACTTGTCCTTGAGCCGAGACAAGTCTACCTTGTTATCATCTGTTAAAGGGGTCGAGATAACTGTTACATGTGACTCCCTTCACAAAGCTCTCGGTATTCCAGATAAAGGGGAGGTAGAGGGAAGCTTTCGATACAGTCTCCATGAAGCTTTCTCTGTCATTACTGGTAAACCCAGTAACATTCATGATAAGGGGCAGTTGAAGCTAAAAGCTTATCAGACATCGTCATTTCCTCCTCTTCACAAGCTCCTTCAGAACGTCATTGCTTCCATTATCACCCCACAGACTGGGGCTAGAGGAAGAATTACAGACACACAGAGATTTCTACTGTTTTGTCTGATTCAAAATGTGAAGATATGTCTGCCAGAGATCATTTTTAATGTCATGAAGGGATGCATTGGATCCAAGAGACATCTTCCCTATGCCGCCCATATGACAGACATCTTCAAGCATTCTGAGATTTGCTTGGATGGAGAGGCCGCATCAGAAGTTAAGGCCCGAAACATTTTTAATATGAATTTTGTTTCAGTGTTTTTGGGCTTAGAGGACTCTTCTATGGTGGGGCAAGTTAAGGTCCAAAAGGCCAGGGAATCACAAACTCAGGGGGAGCATTTGGAAGAATTTCAAGTCTTAGCCCCAACTGGTGAGCAATTAGTTTCTGAGATTAATCATCAGGAAACACCAGCTGAACAACCAGAGTCCACCTTGCCAGCTGCACCCACCGAAGTACCCTTCTCCTTTCAGAGGCTAGTTGAGGCTGCATCTGAGGACATCAGATTGTCTGACGAAAGCATTCAGACAGATCTAGATGCAACTATTGCTGGGCTATTTGATTCTTTTGGGAAGACATCTGAAGAGGTAATAGTGCCTGAAGAACAGCCAGCTAAAGAGCAAGACAGTACTGATCAAGATCTTGCTATTTTTGTTAATGAAATTTTAAGAGAAACTGTTGAGCGAAGCTTGGAAGAGGCTACCAACTTGGTCGTATCTGAAAGTCTTGAGCAGGCCTTTGTTGGCAGCCCTGCAGATCAGGAACTCATGGAAGATAGAGAAAAGGTTCCTGTCATAGAACTAGATACAGAATCTTCAAGTGAAGAAGAGGAACCTGAAGATGTATTTCCTCAGAAAGAAACTCAAGCTGAAGATGAAGATCAGGTCCCAGCTGAGAGTAGTCAAATGCCAGCACAAGAGGAAGCAGCTGAGAGAACTGCACCTGGCAGTGAATTTTTTGGTACACCTCTAGGTCCACCTAGACTCTTATCTGCACAGGCGCCCAACATTGAATCTGCTCGGGCGCCCAACATTGAAGAGCTTCTCATAAACCTGACTCAGCAGATGCACAAGCAAGATAAGAAATTAGATGACCTGCTCACATATGTCACCCTCAACATAAATCAGGTACACTCCAGGCTACTGAAGCTCGAGATATCCCTCCTCACTGAATGGAAACGATTCCTTCTCAACAAAAAGGCTTCAGATGATGCCAACAGATCCCTGATGCAAGGGTTGCAGGAAGTGTGTTCAAAGATAGCTAAAGCACTGAGTGAGTTGCAAGATGTTCAAATCTCCTCCTTCAAAATGTCTTCCACCATTATAGATCACTGCTATGAGATCAGAACATCTTTAGAACTTTTGAAGAAGTCATCCAGTGCCCTGGGTCCAGGTATTCAACAGGTCTATGATAAATTGGTCGCCTTTTTAACAGAAATGACACTTCTGACTGACAGATATGAAACTGTCAATGTTCGCCAAGATGACATCATTTCTGAAGTGGCACATGTCCGAAGCTCTGTGGTGTACTGGCTAGCTGAACTGTCAAATGACCTAAAGGAATTTCAGTCTACCTTGGGTTCAGCACCTGGCCAAGCTTCTTCCAGCAGAACTCCACCTCAAGAATATTCTTCTGCTTCTCCAAGGGGGAGACCACCTCATGGCAGGCCGCGTGGCCCTTCTAGCAGACAAGCCAGATATTTTTCTTGAACAGACTATGCTCTGTATCTTGTTGACCATTTTGAGGCTTTCTCTATCACACTCTTGGACTTATTAATTAAAACTCATATCATTTGCATTCTTGCATTCTTATTGTTTCATTTTTTTTGATGGTGTCAAAGGGGGAGAAATCAGGCTAGCTCGTTGAGAATGTTTAATGTGTGTTTTTCATTGAGAATGGCTATTTAGTGTTTTCTCTTTCTCTGCAAAGACTCAAGACTCATAGTGTTGCCATCCATCAAAAAGGGGGAGATTGTTGAGTATTGTTGAATCTTTACATGTTTTGATGATGACAACACTATAAGTCTTAGTGGTGTTCAAAAATATGTCTCTGTGAAAAATTAACAAAAATATGTCTCTGTGGAAAATTAACACAAATATTTTTCTGTGAAGAATAAACTTTCATTTCACTTCAGGTATTTTTAAGGACTGTCTTCGTGTTGGTTGGCACTTCGTCATGTTTGTGTATAACACCTCGTGTTGAACTGTTTGTCTTCGTGTCGTTTTAATTTTAGTACTGTTTGTATTTCCAATACGCCGTGTCGTCTTCTCTTACCGCGTGTTGTTTATGTTTACTGTCCTTCAGGTCGTGCGTCCGTGTTGTTTTCACTATATTTCGTGTCGTTTTTCTCTGTAGTGTTTGTTTTGATTCAGTGACACGTCTGTCATTGATCTTTACTTCGTGCTTTTTTTCATTGTCTTCGTATCGTTCTCTGTGTAGTGTGAGGTTCTGATAAACTTCACTTCGTGTCACTTACTGTTGTTCCTCGTGTCGTTTCTTTCTGGTCCCACTGCTTCATCACGTGTCGTGATAGCCGTGACATCTTCTGTCTTCGTGTCGTTTTGACTTCGTGTCAATTACTATTTTATCTTCGTGTTGTCTTCACTCCGTGTCGATTTCTGTTCTCATCGTCTTAGTGTTGTTTTCACTTCGTGTCAACTTCACTTCGTGTCATCTCTTTGTATTCTATCTTCGTGTTGGTTTTCCGTTTTTGACTTCATGTCTCTCTCGCCTTGACCACACTCCGTGTCGATTTTAGTTTTCGTCTTCGTGTTGTTTTCGACTCGTGACGGCTTCCGTTATCTGTCTCCATGTCGT
Organism: Amorphophallus konjac; assembly: GCA_022559845.1. Taxonomy (NCBI): domain Eukaryota; kingdom Viridiplantae; phylum Streptophyta; class Magnoliopsida; order Alismatales; family Araceae; genus Amorphophallus; species Amorphophallus konjac. The sequence continues at coordinate 25,314 of JAHNEJ010002361.1, forward strand.
ATTTACTTCGTGTCGTTTTACTTCTTGTCTTTTTGACTTCGTGTCAAATTACTGTTCTATCTTCGTATTATTTTCACTCCGTGTCGATTTCAGTTGTCGTCTACGTGTTGTCTTCATCTCGTGTCGTTTCTTCATCTCTTCATGTCGTTTTTGTTCCATTGCGTGCAGGACATCGCAACACCTCGTGTTGCTTCCTGTTTCACTTTCGTGTCATTTGTCTTGTTGTGTCTTCGTGTCATTTTTATTCTTCCTAGTCCTCGTGTCTCTCTTGTGTTGAAACCATACTTAGTGTTGGTTTCTGTTCTTGTCTTCGCGTTGTTTTTCTATCTACCTCGTAACGTTCTCTTAGTAATGTTCATTGTGTCACCACTGTATCTCGTGTCGTTCTCTGTTTAGTGTACCTTTTGTCATGTCCACTAACCTCATGCAGTTCTAGTTCTTATGGCACTCAATATTAATGGTTCTTATCTCGTTGCAGGTCCGAGGAAGAACATTCATCAGTGTCTGGGTGCACATGATCCGATACTAAAGGAACAAATACGAAAAGGGCACGTGGCAGGAAGGTTCTGGATCAAGCGTGTGAAGCACACGCACTCTGTACCCCATCCTCCTGCTGGGTGCTGATATAAAAAGAAGAAAGGCTGGTAGGCAGGGATCAAGGAAGCACAGAAGCCAAAGAGCAAAAAGAGTAGAAGAACAGAAGAAGAAAAAGTGAGAGAGAGATAGTGCTCGTGTGAAGAAAAAGAAAGAGAGAGTTGAAGAAAAAGAAAGAGAGATAAAGAGAGAGAGAGAGAGTTCGTGGAGAAGAAGGACGAAGCTATTGAAGATCTGTCTACTGGACCGTGGATCAAATCCAGGCCAGTCAGCTCCGTTGAGAGCCACATCTATGTTTTCATCTTTTACAGCTTTCTGATTGCTGTGTCATTTTCGTTTATTATTTTTCCTTTGCTTTTCTGATTATCTTTGGTCTTTCGATTGCCCTGTTGGGAATCGGGTTCCTCCTGTTGGTTCAGGAGAAGGGAGATCTGATCTCCTGGTTGCAAGTGACAGGTTGTCACTTGTGGGTTTCCCTCTGGTTAGAGGAAGGGAGGCTAGTCCTCCGGTTCTGGGCTTGTGGTTGCAGGCCCAGGTGTCCCTCCTGGTCTGGAGGAAGAGAGGTCTTCGACCTCTAGTTTCCAAGTGACTGGGAGTCACTTGGCTGTCCCTCCGGTTGGGAGGAAGAGGGGAGGCTGTTCCCCTGGTCAAGCTGTGTGGCAGCAATTGTTTGCAGACTGAGTCTGCTTGGTTCTAGCGTTTGCTAGTGAAGCCTCACTCCGGTTGGGAGTGAGGGGTGGATGTAGGTCTGAAGGACCGAACCACCTAAAAACCTTTGTGCAGTGGCTTGTTTGTCAGATTTGCTTCCGCTAGATGCTTGAATAGGTGCGCTCAATGTGTTTGTGTTTGAGTTGAATAGAATTGGTTCTATTCTGTTTCTTTATCTAGCATCCTGTTTTAAATTTGGCCATTATTCGTAGAAGGATTCGTTCACCCCCCCTCTGTATCCGGGCCAAGCACCATAACATGAGCTTCCACTTCTGTTAGCGACGTTTTGCCACTAGGAGCTCGTAGTGTCCGGCTTAGTGTCTCCCTAGTGTGTGCTGCTAGTCGCGTCTTCATCTAGAGTCCGAGGGTGGCACCTAGTAGTGTCGTCTCCCGTGTCCGTCCCGCATCACCCATTAAGACTTACAAGACTCAGATAGAAGTAAATTGGACTCAATTAACACTAATTGGACTCAACAAAGGGGGAAAAAGAACTCCATGATCTCAAGGGGTGGGGAACTCTCCCAACCAAAGCGAGGGGACAGCCATGTCCCCATCAATCCTCCCGGGGCGCGAGTGACTCGACTCCGTCGAGTAAGAATATCGCTGGCTGTAATATTGCTCCAGAGCATCCGGATCGATGCGCATCAACTCTTCCTTGCTCATCCATGCATCTTCAGACTGAGGTCGACCCTTCCATCTGACTAAGTAACGCTGGTATCCCTTGCTCCTGGTGTTGGTAATCTGCTCGTCCAGTATTTGTTCCACTTGTTCACGCCATGCTCTCATAGGGGCCGGTGGACACACAGGGGTAGGTTCGCTCACAAGGGGGGATGCTGGCTCGAAGGGGTCACTAGGTACTACTGCCTGGCCCTTAAATGATACAAGGTCTGCCACGTTGAACGTGGAGCTCACCCCATATTCCTCAGGGAGGTCTATCTCGTAGGCATTAGAGCCTATCCTTCTCACAACACGGAACGGTTCGGCGCCTCGTGCATTCAACTTTGAAACGGCTCCAGAGGAGAGCCTCTCTATCCTAACCATCACTAGATCGCCCTCTTGGAATTCATGGTAACGTTTGTGGGCATCTGTCTGTCGCTTATAGGCCTCGTTGCTTGATCGAATTTGCTAGCTAATTTGTTCATGCATATGACGGACCCTTTGTCCAAAGGCCTCGGCTGACTCAGAAACTCTAGCTTGTAATGGCAGGGGAATAAGGTCGACTGGCTTCCGGGGCTTCCTACCATGCACTATCTCAAATGGACTTAGCTCTGTGGACCTATTGACCGATGTGTTGTATGCAAACTATGCCTGGGGAAGAATCAAGTCCCAGGTCCCTAGGTGTTCCCCTACTAGACACCGTAAAAGGTTCCCTAGACTTCTATTGACGACCTCGGTTTGTCCGTCAGTCTGGGGGTGGTAGGCTGTGGAGAACTTGAGGATGGTGCCCATGAGGTGCCACAAGGTCTTCCAAAAATAGCTGGTGAATTGCACGTCCCGGTCGGTGACAATGGTTTTTGGTAGACCATGGCGACATACAATGTGATCAAAGTATAGGTGGGCGACCTTAGTGGCATCAGATGTCTTAGAGCAAGGGATGAAGTGGGCCATTTTGGAAAAACGGTCCACTACAACAAGGATGGAATCGTGTCTCTTGGCTGTTCGTGGCAACCCAAGCACAAAGTCCATGCTAACGTCCTCCCAAGGACGCTCTGGAACTGGAAGGGGAGTATAAAGGCCCGTGTTTTGCTTAACTTGCTTGGCCGAGGCACAAACACGGCATTAGGCGATAAGCTTGGCCACATCTCGCTTGAGACTAGGCCAATAGAATTGTTCCTCTAAAGCTACGATGGTTTTGTTGCGCCCAAAGTGGCCTGCCAATCCTCCAGCATGTAACTCCCAGTCAGGAAATCTCGGACCGAAGTTCGGGGCAAGCATAATCACTGGTCACGGAAGAGGTACCCTTCTTGTAGTTGGTACCCATCCATTTCTTTGCATGAGCCAGTAGTGAGGGTAGAGTAGATGTGACCAAAATCCGGGCACGTGGCATACTCATCTTTGAGTCGGTCAAAACCTACTACTTCAGCCCCAAAGATAGTGAGAAGGAGGGTTCTTCGACTGAGGGCATCTGCGGCCCGATTTTCCACACCGGCTTTGTGTCTTAATACAAAGGTGTACGACTGGAGGAACTCAACCCATCTGGCGTGCCTGGCATTCAACTTCTTCTGAGAGTTGAGGTACCTGAGGGCCTCGTGATCTGAGAAAATGACAAATTCTTGAGGGAGGAGGTAATGCCTCCAGTGCTTCAGGGATTGGACAACGGCATAAAATTCCTTATCGTATGTGGAATACCGAAGTCGGGCATCGTTACGTTTTTCACTAAAGTAGGCAATGGGATGTCCTTCTTGGCTGAGGACGCCTCCTATGCCCAACCCTGATGCATCACAAGTGACCTCGAAAACCTTGGAGAAATCTGGGAGATGGAGAATCGGGGCTTGAGTCATCATCTCCTTTATCTCCAGGAAGGCCCTCGAAGCTGCCTTGGTCCATTCGAAAGAACCCTTCTTGAGGCAGTCCATGATTGGAGAAGTAATGGTACTAAAACCCTTGATGAACCTTCTATAGAAAGTAGCCAGGCCATGAAAGCTTCGGGCTTCGTGAGGGTTTGGGGTTCGGGCCAGTCGACAATGGCTTTGATTTTGTTGGGGTCGGCCGAAACCCCTTGGGCTGACACGAAAAATCCCAGGAAGATCAGCTTATCAGTGAAGAAGTGACATTTCTTTAGATTGGCATACAAACTTTCCTTCCTTAGGACGCTACAAACCTGCCTAAGATGGTCCAGATGCTCCATCTGGGTCCTGCTATATATGAGGATATCAACAAAATAGACCACAAGGAAGCTTCCAATGAACGGCCGGAGGACCTCAGTCATGAGCCTCATGAAAGTGCTAGGGGCGTTTGAGAGGCCAAACGGCATGACCAACCATTCATAGAGACCATCTTTGGTCTTGAAAGTAGTTTTCCACTCATCTCCGGGGCGGATCCGAACCTGGTGGTAGCCACTTTTAAGATCTATCTTGGAGAAGATCGTGGCTCTGGCAAGCATATCCAACATGTCATCGAGCCAAGGGATGGGGAAACGGTACTTGACCGTGATTTTGTTTATGACTCGGCTATCGACACACATGCACCACGACCCATCTTTCTTAGGGGTTAAGAGGGCCGGGACAGCACAAGGGCTCTTACTTATCCTAAGGAACCCCTTCCTGATGAGCTCCTCAATTTGACGCCTCAGTTCTGCGTGCATAGTCGGGTTCAAGCGATAATGAGGGAGGTTGGGGAGAGTGGCACCAGGAACAAGATCGATGGCATGCTGCACATCCCTCATAGGAGGGAGCTGATCGGGGAGTTCTTCTGGGAAAATGTCATGGTATTCTGAGATGATGACCTGGACCTCCTCGGGGTATTGCTCGGGTTCCTTCTCACTTACTAAGGTGACCATGATGGCGCATATTGGATCTCCCGGGACAAGCTCATTTTGAAATTGCTGGTAGGTTACTAGGTGGAGACCCTTCTTGGGAGGCACACCGGTGGGCGTTACTGCTCGAGGGGCTTTGGAGATGCCCGACGGGGCATGAGGTTTTGTAACCGCTTCTTGGGCGGGCTGGGGACTCTCCACTTGGTGTGATGGCTTTTGAGGCAATCGTGGGGGAACCGGGGTGAGGACTATCTTCCGCCCATCATGGAGGAAAGAGCATTGGTTGGTTCGACCCATTATGGTGAGGTCCACGTCAAAAATCCAGGGTCGCCCCAAGATAATGCTGCCAATTTGCATAGGGAGGACATCACACCATATTTGGTCTTGATAAGTGCTAAAGCGGATGGGGACTTGACAGGTTTCCTCCACGGGAATGGAGGTGTTATCAACCCAGGCTACCCTATATGGTTTCGGGTGCTTGATCGTGGTAGACTGAGGCGGGAAACAAACTCCGTGGATATGGCATTGATGCAACTACCATTATCCAGGATGACTTTACACGGACGTTCCCCAATTTGGATATAGGTTTGCAAGATGGCCGTTCGCCGCCAATCCTCATCAACAGATTGAGCAAGGACACAACGAACAACACCCAAACTTGGGGAATCTTGATCCGAAGGGTGAGAGTCAACCATGGCTGACCAATCAGAGGGTTTAGCTATGGGAGTGCGGACTTGTTGGACAGACCGGGCTGGTGGGATGGTGGAGGGTGGCATAAGGATCACAAATCTTGGGCAAGGTTGACAACACGGAGCGATCTAAGGCCTAGGACTTGACAAGCAAGGGCAAGTCGAAGAACTTGCTCTGATACCAAATCTGACGCGGGACGAATCCCAGTCGGGCGCTAGGACCTATAGCCAGCAAAGTCGTGAGCAACTACGCCTAGACGATGAGACAACCACGCACCCGACTAGCGAACTCAACACGGGCAACGAAGGGATGGCTATGCGAGCGACGGCTAGAGGGGCATCGGACATAGTCCGAGCAGCGAGAGGGATGGTAGAGACCACCCGGGAGAACTAGGAAGGAGCACCGGATGCAACCGGGCAGACCGGTACTGAGGGAACCGGTTCAACTGTGCGCTCAACTCACCCGGCAGCAAGTCACTCTATTATAGTGGAATTTGAAGGATCGGGCACTCATCTCACCGACGCGACAAAGGAATCAATACTAAACCAGTAGGAAAGGAGTGGAAACCACACGTACCTAGCCGTCCGAAGGATCGGCTCCGGTCGGAGACGAGGGCGAGCCGGGAGCGTGCGCACCCGGTGTACACGCTGCGTCGATGTAGCTTCGGCCGTGACCTGCTAGTACAACCAAACACTCGCCTCCACGCAGGGAGGGGGAACTAGGGGATGGGGTATTCAATACATGCACTACCCTCACGCAGGAGGGGGGGAAGCAAGGGGAGGGGAAAGACCGAAGTTCTGGTCAGTGAACGGGCTTGCAGGGGCAACGCCGCTTGTCCTGAATGGTATGCTGAGCACGGGCATCCAAACGGGGTGCCGTCAGCGCTAAGACGAAGCCTAAGGGGTGCTGGAACGTGCCTGAAGATCTGTAGTGGATCCGAGGTCGCTGGAGGGTAGGGCCGGCTGGAGAAGTGGACCTACGTGATCCTGTCCCGCAGGGCAGGGCTGCGTAGTCGGGGGACAACTGCCGGTACGCTGGCTGTGGAACTCAGAACGAAGCGGGATCAACTCGAGAGGATAGAAGACAAAGAGGTCTAACTACCCTCAAAAGATGGCTGCCAGCAGATTACCGGGCCAGGCGTGGTCGCAGTGGTGGTGAGCCTCTGATTTCTGGGCGAGCAGACGGACAGAGGTGCAAAGGCCGTGGTGGAACTTTCTTCACAGATGTCAGATAGAGATGAAACCAACTGGGTTGGTTTCGTATTGTCAAGGGGCTCGACTTTGATGAAGACACCTCGGGCCGATGACGAACAGGTCGAGTGTGGCACGTTCTGGAAGGCAGGCGCACAGTCTGGACAGACTGGGTTGCACCCGGGTTGCGCAGTCGTGGGAGAACAAGCGCCAAGACCAGTGCCGACGTCGAAATGGGACGAAACCGCCTCTGCTGCGAAGAGAGCTCGTACTAGAATGAACCCGCTGAAGGGGGCTCAAGCAGATTCACACAAGGGACGACGGTGTGGCCGCTGCAAAGTCGGTCCAGATTCTGCCTCAAGTCTGGGAGCAGCAGAACATTGGAGAACTTCAATGCCGGTGTCGAGGAAGAGACCGTGGGATGCCGGGACCGCCGTGGATGAACCTGGAATGGAGAGGGGCGTATGTTGCAGAGGGGAGGGGTGTCTGATGGTGGCTGGGTCATGGGAGACTTGGGGGGGGGGGCGAACTAGGGTTTGGGGATTAGGGGGGTGCGAACTAGGGAGGAGAGAGGGAGGGTGGCCTCGGCTAGAAGTTGGGGAATAGAAGGAATTTGAAATTTTGTAAAACTATCGAAAAGAAAAGGAGGGATTTTTGGAGGGGGATGAGATTGGGTGGCTGAGATTTAATTAGATTAGGGATTTGGAAGGGGATAAAGGAGGTGTGGCTGGATTAGGAAAGTGGAGGAGGGAAAGTAGGAGTCTTAGTAGAAGATGAGGAAGGGGGATGAGGTGGCAAGTGGGAAGGGGGAGGGAGGAAGGGGGGGCACGTGGCCCAAGGAGGGAGGAGAGAGAGGGGGATTTGAATTCCCCAAGGAGTGAGAGAGAGTTGGACGCAAGGGGGAGAAAGAGAGAGAGAGAAAGAGACACAAGGTGGGATAATTCAATCCTTTGACAATTGTTTGAAAACTATTCATTAGCTTCAAAATTAAGCCCTTGGACCCCTATTTATTGGGAGAGGCCAGGGTTACAAATGTCAACAATTGCCCTCAACAAATAGAAAAAGACACCACTATCCTAAGGGGTAAGCATAAGCTAACCATGACCTAGAACCGAGCTAGTCTCAACAAGTGGCCCTTTGGGCCTTATTTGGCTGGCCCATTAAGGCTTACAAGACTTAGATAGAAGTAAATTGGACTCAATTAACACTAATTGGACTCAACAAAGGGGGAAAAAAAACTCCATGATCTCAAGGGGTGGGGAACTCTCCCAACCAAAGCGAGGGGACAGCCATGTCCCCATCACTTGGTTGACCCTTGCCCCTGCCAGTGAGGAACCCGTGCGGGTTTGAAAAATCAACACTTAGAGGTCGACCCTTGGGGTCGACCCTTGCGCATAGACTTAGCAAAATAGAATATGCAATGAATTAAAGTCCAGAGGTTTCAAACCCCAATCAAGGTAATGTGAAATACATTCTACTAGGAATTCTTGCCATGGAATTCAAAGATTGAGACACATTTAAGCTTGCACTTTACACATGTAACACACTTAATTCAATCTTACTAAAGTCAAGCCTCTGTGAACCTGCATGTTAAAGATGTTGAACTACAACCACAAATGAGGAGACATTCTAGCTTCATAGTCATTCAAACAACTTATCAACATCACTCACAATGCAAATCACATAGAATCGACCAAAATGACTTAATCACACAATGTCTTCGTCAAAACAACCCGGGGCACAACACCCGCCAGTCCTGGGGGCACCTGTCAAAGGGCGACCGCTGATCCTGTACATAGCTGCCACTGAATACTCTCTGGGGGTAATGCTAGCCCAAAGCACTGAAGAAGGAAAAGAACAAGCCGTCTACTACCTCAGCCGAAGATTGGTCGGGGTTTAAACAAAATATACATCAATTGAAAAGGTCTACCTTGCTCTTGTCTTCACAGCCAAGAAGATGAGGCATTACATGCTATCGCATGAAGTCAAGCTGATATCCAGGGCCGATCCGGTCAAATATATACTCTCTTAGCCGGTCTTGAAAGGGTGACTGGGCAAATGGGACGTCATTCTCATGGAGTTTGACATCTCTTATGTGGCACAAAAGGCCATCAAAGGCCAGGCCATTACAGACTTCTTTGCTGCACATCCAGTGTTTGAAGATTCTCCTTTGATCGTGGAGCTCCCCGAAGATGAGACCTTAGAAGTGGGACAAGTCCAACAAACCACCTGGCAGCTACACTTCGACGGTACTTCGAGAATGGAAACATCCCTGCAAGGGCGAACAAGAATAAGAGCAGGGGCGGGCGTCGTCCTCAAATTCCCCGAAGGAGAGGTGCTGCACACCTCTTGCTCAATCAACAAAGCCTGCATAAACAATGAAGCAGAGTATGAAGCTCTGATTATCGGCCTCCAAGTCACTCTTCACATGGAGATCCGCATGCTGCAAGTGTTTGGGGATTCAATGTTAATTGTCAAACAGATCCAGGGACAGTATGAAATCTGAAACCCTGAATTACTCCCTTACCATGCTAAGGTGAAGCAACTTATGGAGAAATTCTACTTGATTGAAATAAACCATGTCGGCCGAGGTCAAAATGCACAAGCTGATGCATTAGCAAAGTTAGCAAGCTCACTAGCAATCCCGCCGGATGAATCACTCAACATACGGGTGATCAGCCGACGGCAGGTCCCCAGCATGATAGAAGAAGAGCCAGGTGGAGAAGATCCAGAGGTAGCAACTGTGGAAGTGGTCGGCTCGCCCGACTGGCGGGAGCCCCTCATGCAATGGTTTAAACACCAGCAGTTGCCCAAGCAAAGGGAAGAAAAGATCAGGTTGATCTGAACAAAAGACTCCTATGAAATCAAAAATGGAATTTTATTCCGAATTATGGCGGACGCCAAGAAGAGAATACTCCTTCGATGCCTCTCGATGGAAGAAGCCTGGAGAGTCATGAAGTAAATTCATGTCGGGCCAACGGGAGCACACCAAGCAGGTCCGAAGATGAAGATTGAAATTAAAAAGTTGGGCTACTATTGGCCATCAATATTGCATGACTGCTGTAAATATGCTAAGTCATGTCAAAAATGCCAAGAGCATGCAACGGTCCCCAGGCGACCTCCAACACAACTACATCCAATAGCACCCAGCTGGCCATTTGCCCAATGGGGAACAAATGTCGTGGGCCGATTGCCCCCATCCTCTTCGGGATGCAAATGCATCTTGGCAATAACAGACTATTTCTCCCACTGGGTGGAAGCTATAGCCCTGAAAGAAGTGATAGGAGAAATCGTGGCTCGATTTATCTGATGAAATGTAATATTCCGATTCGGCATCCCCCACCGGATCATCTCGGACAACGGAAGTCATTTTTGAAATCAAAAGGTCTACAGATTGGCCAAAAAGTACAAGATTGACTGGAGAACCTCCACTCCATACAACCTGTAGGCAAACGGGCTAGCAGAAGCATTCAACAAAACCCTCTGCACCCTCCTGGCAAAGATGATCAATTCCAGCAAAAGGGACTGGGAAGATAGGATGTACGAGGCGCTCTGGGCGTACTGTACCATCTATAAAACCCCGATGGGTTGTTCACCCTTCTCTTTGGTGTATGGCTCGGAAGTAGTTGTCCCCATTGAACTAGAGGTACCCTTACTTAGGGTCGCCATCCAACATGAATTGGTCAAAGATGACCGAACAAACGCAGAACGAAGACTGTAAGAGCTCTCCGACTTAGAAGGGAAGCGATTCCAGGCCCAGTAGAACATACAGGTCTACCACGCCCACATAGCCCGCGCCTTCGACAAGCTTGTCAAGGGACGTGAATTCAAGAAAGGCGACCTCGTGATGGTCAAAAGAAGATAGGTCATGGCTACCAACCCTAAAGGCAAGCTGAACGAAAACTGTCTTAGGCCATATGTTGTCCAAAAAGTCTTTGAAGTAGGTGCGTATGTGGTTGTCAACCATAGGGGGGAAACTCAATTCCCACCACTTAATGGGAAGCATTTGAATCTATATCATGCATCACTGCCCCAGTTCGATGAACAATTAAACCCCGCGCCTCACGCGGAACAAGAATGTCTCTTAGATCTCCCGTGAGACTATGCAATATCCAATTAAAAAAAAGAAGAGAAGAAAGAAAAAAAGAGAAGGGAGAAAGAAAAGAGAAAGAGAAACTCGTCAAAGTCACCGGGAGATGTCGATTCATCAAGCCCCACCGGAATTCAAAATTACCTCCTCCAGCTCAGACCATCTCGTCTCAGCCGAATAACCAAATAGCTGCATCCCATGCAGTGGCAAAAAACCTCATATGTAGCTCAACACTACTTTATCATATCCCACTGATGCATAAAACTTCTGACTTGGACCTTCCATCCAGGCCGATAAACAAAGACTCTTGCTTTGACTTGGACCTTCCGTCCTGGTCAATCAATAAAAAGACCTCCTTCCTTCGACCCAGATCGTCCATCTGGATTCGGTGAACAAAAAGACCCCCTTTCTTGCTTTGGCACTAACCCCGTATCAATGAATAAATCACCCCAATATTACAATCGCCTGTCCCATAGACGAATAAACCTGCGGTTCAGACCTCCCATCCGAAGCCATGACCAAAAAGATCCTTCCACTCTGGATCGGACCTTTCGTCCTGCTAGAGAACAAAAAGACCCCTTATACAGGCGGCATCCCCGACGCATTAAAGAACAAGAAGACCCCCTCATACAGTTAGCAACCCCAGTGCAGTAAAGAATGAAAAGACCCTCTTTCCTCGGCTCAGACCTTCCATCCAAGTCGATGAATAAAAAGACCCTCTTTGCTTGGCTCGGACCTTTCATCCAAGTCGATGAATAAAAAGACCCTCTTTGCTTGGCCCGGACCTTCCGACCAAGTCGATGAACAAAAAGACCCTATTTGTTTCGCTCGAGCCTTCCGTCTAAGTCGAGGAACAAAAAGGACCCTCTTTGCTCGGATCAGACCTTCCGTCCAAGTAGATGAATAAAAGACCCCTTTTGTTTTGGCGCTCACCCCATGTCAATGAATAAACCATGTCAATGCCCGGCACCCTGTCGACATTGGTGAATAAACCCTTTGTTTCAAACGTTCCACCCGAATACATCAACTAGCACACAAACTCCTCCCATTTCATCGGGCCCCTTTCGAAGCCTTTGGGTCGGACTTCCCCGTCCGAGTCGATGAATCAACAACTTTCCTTAACCCAGCACGAGTCACCACCCCCCCTGGGATTGGCCTCATCCAGTCGGCTCAGGCATTTCGCCTAGGTCGACGCATAAAACTCATCCTCTTGCTTCGGTATAAACCCCATATCGATGACTAAACCCCCCCCATTCGGGCTAGACATCTCGATCAGCGTGCCTACACGGTGAAGCGGTCCCCTCATCCCATCGCTAATGGAGTGAGCAGTTTCCCGCGAATTCACACCGGACCAACAGTCTCCCGGCTCAGAAGAGAAGATACCCTGCTAAAGAACTATACACCCGCGGGCCCTGCGCACTCGTTCCTCGCTTACGCAACCCGTGGGTGGGGGGCATTTATGGACGTCAAAAAATGATCATTCGACATGTACGTCTCGGCACCCAAGAGCAAGTCGAGGACGGAGAGGCCGAATAAACCCTATATCTTGCCCGATCAGGACGAAAACACACCTGGTGGTCCGTTACCCGATAAGGAAGCTTCTCGAGCTGTTGCAATGGCCCTGTCTCCTCAATTTGCAGTGTCGAAGGCCAAATCGGCACAAAACCCGAGTAACCCGATCGGGACATACATTATGCCAGAAAGGTCCGTAGAAGGCCAAAGAGTTGCCCAACGAGGGAAAAAACACTTTGGGTGGTTGCTCACATGATGAAGACACTCCCCATAGGCAGGGAGCAGGGTTAAGGGTACGACCCGCAATGTCGAAGGCCGAATCAGGAAGAAACCTAAGTAATCTGACACGGGTTCGGCACGGGCCGAAAATCACTCGGAATCGCAAACGGAGGCCCATAAGCTTCAAAATGGACACCCCGGAAGTGGTGCATCAAAGGTAAGGTAGTACTGGAGGCCAAGGGCTTGTCTGAGCCAGTTCAGAGTCAACAAGACAAAACAACCCCTTTGGTTTCTAAATCGGCACGGCCCCCCTTGCTTCTAAACCGGTGCGGCCCCCTTGCTTCTAAACAGGCGCAACCCCCTTGCTTCTTAAACCGGTGCCCCCCCCTTTGGTTTCTAAACTGGCGCGGCCTACTCCCTTGGCCCATCCTTAAACCGGTGTGCAAATAATCTCCATGCCCCCCTAACCCGGCGTGACCAAAAATCGACGCCCCCCCAGCCACGCCCTTTTAACCAAATATGCCATCCCATCCACATTCCGACACTCTGTTTTCCTGATGAATCTCACATGAAGTAACAGAGAGAAGGAGAACAAAGCATTCAACGCCCGTCCCATAGCCATTTAAGGATCGCAGAGCTGTTTACACCCTAATTCGACAACGCGATGGTGGCAGCAGCGAAGGCAAGCAGTGATGGTGGCAGCAGCAGCAGAACCCCCAAATAATTTTCAAACATCCTATCCTCAGATGGATGCTAGTGTATTGCGCAAATCTACATGTGCCAGCATAGCCGGTCAACTCTGCTGATCCTTGCAAACGAGGAGGAGGTGGTGGGAGTTTTTCTCAAAAGGGAAGGCCGCCCGTTCTATATATAATGCTAGATGGTCGTAGAAAAAAATGATCTGATCCCCCCAGAAGAAGAGAAAGAGCTTCCACCTGTAAAAAAAGAAGGTGAAGAAAGAAGGCAGAAGAGAGGTGAGAGTGGAAGAGGGGGGGGAGGGGGAGGAGCTTGTACTCTGTCCCTCCCCTCCCACATGTGTATCTATATCTCCATTCTCCTATTGTTTCTCTCTTGTTATGGGGTGGATTCCCCTCTTGTATTTGTTCTCTCGTATGTTCCCCACTTTGCTCTTATGAGTGAATGAAAAGAAGATCTGTTATGAAATTACACGTGGCGTTCTACATTGTTGGATATTGTGTTTTGATGATGACAAACACTATGAGTCTCAAATGTTTGATGTCATATGTGTTTACTTCATACAGTATTTGTTTCATGCATTAACTGTGACATGCAGTCTGAACTCAATGATTTTGATGATAGCGTATCATGAATATGTGTCTGAATGATTGGTCTGAATGATTGTTCTACCTTGGGCATATGGATGTGTTATCCTGCATTAGTGCATTGCTCAACTGCTTTCTATATGTGCTTCACTCTAAGTCAGTACATTGCTGGAACAAGCCTGTACATCGGTTGGGTTGTGCATCCAGCGTCTTAAGGTAAAGTCTATACACTCCTCATCTTTACCTACGATGTGCAACACAAGTCTATACATCGCTCACTTGCATGATCATTAAGTCTGCACATTGTTGGCCATTACACACGAAGTCTGTACAGCACTCGCCATCATGCTACTGCTAAGTCTGTACATTGGCCAAGTGTGTACAGAGTCCTTTGCATCGTGTGCATTCTTCATTAAAGTCTATACATTCTCATCCGTCTTAGTTAACGTCTCACGCTGTTCAAGTCTACAGTGTCTAGAAGTCTATACATCGTCCGTCTCATCCTGCGTCTCAATTCGTTTGAGCATTCACTGTACAAGTCTGTACATGGTCTCTGCACTGTAGCTACACGGACTCAAAGTCCATACAGTGGACTGTAGCATGGTCTGCAATGTCTATACATTGTTGGCCGCCTGCACGCAGCAAGTCTATACAACGCTGGCAACCTGCACGCAAAGTCTGCACATTGCCCAAGCCCGTACATTCGATCGTCTCATTCAGCGTCTCACACTTGCAAGTCTATACTTTGCCGTTGGGCATCAAAGTCTATACATTGGCAGCACTGTGCAAGTCTATACATTGATTCACTGTTCATGCCTTCACTCAAAGTCTGTACAGCGTGCATCGTGTCTATGTCTCAAGTCATTTCTTCAAGTCTATACATTCCCAGTCTTTACCTACGTTCAGAACCCCAAGTCTATACATTGGTAAAGTCTACACATTGGTTCAGGCCTTCCAAGTCTATACATTGGTTCAAGCTTCCAAGTCTATACATTGGCCTTCAAGCTTTCCATGTCTATACATTGGAAGCTGAACTGTGAAGTCTATACATTGTCTGATCATCCATTCTTTGAAGTCTATACATTGGTCTTCACTTCAAGTATGTACAGCCTGCTTTGTTGTTCAAAGTACAAAGTCTATACACTGGAGTCTTCTGCTGCAGGGACAGTAAGTCTGTACATTGGGTTCTCATGCATGTTAACATCAAGTCTATACACTCGTTATTCTCATGCATGTTAACATCAAGTCTATACACTCGTTACTCTCATGCATTTTAACACCAAGTCTGTACACTGCATCAGTTGCTCATGCATTGCACATCATCAAGTCTATACACTGGCAGCAGCAATGCTCGCACTTCAATAAGTCTATACACTACACAGTTCATGCACGGCACACTAAGTCTGTACAGAGCTTTCGTCTCATGCATCGTCTATGCAAAGTCCATACAGAGTCTTCTGTTGCATATTGAACGTAAAGTCTATACACTCGTCCTCTTTCACACGACTAACTCTATACATCCATTGTCTTGCCTGCTGAATAAAGTCTGTACACTGTCTTCAGCTAATATTGTTCATCGACTGAACTCTTCATTAATCTTGCAGGTGACTGGGCATGTGATCCGAGGCTGGCGCCTGGCACGTGATCCAAGATGCTGAGAAGCCGTCACGTGGACTGAAGCACACACGCCCTAGCTGCTGCTTGATCCATACGAAGGCTCTGTCCCTATAAAGGGTCTCTTTGCCCCTTCGAAGGAAAGTGTTGGAAAAAAGAGAAGAAAAGCCCCTAGAAGGAAGAATGAAGAGGAGTGAGCCTGAGCAGAAGAATAGATAGAGCAGAAGAGAGACAGTAATAGAAAGAAGGAGAGATCGTGAAAAGAGAAGCCGTAAAAGCGGAGAGTGATTGAAGAAGAGAAAGAGATAGAGAGTTAGAGGAGAAGAAGCAAAGCTACTTGAAGATTTGTTCCTGCTGGACCGTGGATCATATCCAGGCCAGTCAGCTCTATTTGAGAGCCACAGTTGTGCTACCATCTTTACAGTTTTCTGATTACTGTATTTTCCCTTGGTTTCGTTTACATTTCTTTGTGTTTCTCCCGATTGCCCTGTTGGGGATCGGGTTCCTTCTGTGGTTTCAGGAGAAGGGAGATTTGTTTCTCCAGGTTGCTGGTGACTTAGTGTCATCAGTGGTTCCCTCCCTTGTGGAGGAAGAGAGGTCCGAAACCTCTAGTTTGTAGGTGACTTGGTGTCACCTGTGCTTCCCTCTGGGTTTCAGAGGAAGAGAGACTTGGGTCTCTAGGTTCCCCTCCGGTTTGGAGGAAGGGAGGATTGGTCCTCCAGTTCTGGTCTTGTGGGTTGCAAGTCCAGGTGTTCCCTCCTGGTCTAGAGGAAGAGAGACTGTGTGTCTCTGGTTTCCAAGTGGCTGGGAGTCACTTGGGGTGTCCCTCCGATTGGGAGGAAGAGGGGAGGTTGTTCCCCTTGTCAAGCTGTTTGGCAGCACTTGTTTGCAGATTGAGTCTGATGTTTCTTGCATTGCTAGTGGAAGCCTCACTCCGGTTTGGAGTGAGGGGTGGACGTAGGTCTTGGTGACCGAACCACCTAAAAATCCCTTGTGCAGTGGTTTGATCTGTGATTTCTGTTTCTGCTTCCGCTAGATGATTGCATTGGGTCGATATGGTTTGATTGCACTGACTGTGTGATTGTTATCGCTAGATGGTTGCTAGGACCGTGATTCCCTTGGCTGTCCTAGTGACCAATCGGGTTTGCATCCTTGCTGTTTGAGCATTTGTCCATCGACCTTGTGAGTATCTCTTCATACGGTTTTAATTTGGCCAAAAATCTTTAGAAGATCCATTCACCCCCCTCTGGATGTCCGTTGTCGTCTTATCCGCACCCAACATACATTACTAGCATCTCTCCCTCCCTTTATCTTCGGATCACCCAGGGCCCTTAGAAGCCTACTTCTCTATAGTATGGCCTTTAGGGGACCCGTCTGAAGGGTGAATATCGATAGCCCTTTGCTCAGCAACATGGCGAATAATTGTCCCTACAAACTCCTCTAGAGCTACGGCCTGTGAGCCACTAGAACCCCTTGAAGGCTAGTCCTCGGGCTTCTATGCTGATCTCTGGGTCATTGGACAGTTGTCTTTAACTCACCCAAATTTTAGGGGTTGTCCCTGAGCATTCTATTTGACGATTCTCTATTTCACACCTTGCAAACCCCAGTCCGGGGGAGGTGCTGCCAAATTCTCGCTAGGAACGTGAATGACAATCAGATGAAAGAGCACAGACGCCAACCATAGGAATAAAGATGAACGAAAAGGATCTCTCTACAAAAGGACGTGCGTGCCTCTGAGCCCCCCACCATGAACTTGACATAACATAAGCTCCGTATTACTGAACATATACGCAATAAACTTCCATAATCTGCACTCAAGTCTCCCTGCTAAGACATCCCGCCAGGCGAACCAAAAAAAAATCCACTCTAAACCCTTCCAACTCAAGGTTCTACTGAGCCTCATCCTAAACCGGTGCGCCCTCACCCACGTCGCTTTAGCCTTCATCCCAGTATCATCCTAAACTGGCGCACCCTCACCCACGCCGCTTTAACCTTCATCCCGGCCTTACCCATGCCGCTTTAGCCTTCATCCCGGCATCAGCCTAAACTGGCACGCCTTCATCCTCACGCCGTTTTAACCATATGCCCCCATGCTCTCCTTAAATCGACGCGGCTTCCAAAAAAAAACAAACAATCAAATAAAACAAACGGGATGAAAACAAATAAGCAAAAGAAAACCATCCATGCATGTAAATAAGCAATGAAATTCAACAACCTAAATAGCAATAGCAAAAAAGCTTATGATGCGGGACGGACACGCGACCTGGGACTCTAGCTCGCGATCGTCCCTATGCGAGGGAAACGTTGGACCGTGCGCGGTTGAGGAACTGGCAGTGAGTCTCAGGTATCGGCTTTTCCGTGTTAACTCGGATTGAGTCACGGGACGGTCACTCACTCACTCTCGCAGCGGTGATACAAATGATATAACGGGCTAATAACCTATCACATGCAGCGGCATATACGAATAAATACGAGTAAAGTAAACGCCGAGTAAGAGAGCGAACACGATACCTCCACGCTCTGGGCGTGGGGAAGACCATCCCGGTCAGTTACGGTAACTCTCGGTAACAACGGTTAAAACTTAATTACAACAATGACTTTTATTGCCCACTCCACGCATGGAGGTAAAGGGATACAAGTGGGCCCAGGAGGACCGACCCTGGGTTGACGGGCAGCAAGTTGGACGGGCTTTTGGGGCGAACTCGGCCTGCTGATCCGACTCGGTACTACGCCGACTCGGTTCTGACTCGCTGGACAGCAAGCCTTGGCCTCCAAAGAAACATCGTCTTCCTGAGATCTTCTGGAGGCGCCGCTTGGCTGGAATGTTGGCAGCACGTCCCTGGTCGACTCTTGGGAGTGGCGGCTCCTGAAGTTGATTTTTGATATTTGTTTGTGAATTTTTCCCAGACTGTAATTTCAGACCTGCACAGGGAATAGGTCTGCACGCCTCGGCTGCTCGAATTAATTCTCTCAGATCTGAAATCAGATCGAGGAAAGACCAGTGTCGTTGGAAAGAGGACTCCCAGATCTACAGCATATATTTTTTGTAGGTCGATCCAACGAAGGTATGCGAAATGGGAGGCTCTACAAGAATATGTTTTTTTCTGTGGGTCGGATTACAGACACTCAGGACAGAAGTGATCTGCCTGAAAATGATCTTTGACTGAAGGGGAAATGATTTTTCCAGGGGCAAAAACAATTATGGGAGGTAGGGGGGAACGTGAGGAACACCGAGGAATTTTTGTAGATTTTATGGAAATTTTTAAGGGGGTGGAAAAAATACGAATAGGTGACATTATCCCTCAGATCTGCAAAATGGCAGATTGCTAAAGGGAAGAACAAAAATACGGGAAAAATATCAAACGAAGGCTAATTGACACAAAATTTGAACTGGAGATTAGGGAAGACAGGGAGAACGAACCCTCAAAGTTTGGGCTTGATCATACAACAAGAGAAAAAAATAAAATTATGGGATTGAGGTTCTGTCTTGATTTGGACAGAACTCCGGCAAATGGCGGTGGCGGTGGCGGTGCGATGGCAGCTCGATGGTGGTGGCGGCGGCGACGCTGAGCTTCACACTCAGGAAGGGGGAGGTGTTGCATCCCTACAGTTTTGATGATGTCTCACACTATAAATCAAATTTGTTTTAACTACAAATCAATCTATTTTTATACGGTGCATTTCTTTTTTTCTAAGCATGAAGAAGGTCTGTGCTTATAGCATGATACAGGTCCGTGCATTACATGTCATTCGTCTTTTTGCTTAATGCATATTAAGTCAGTGCAAGTTCTGCATCTCTCACATAAAGTGCTCCTCGGTGCAAGTCCCTGTTCATGCACAGGTTCTGCTGTCATACTTTGTCTCTGTGCATTTCTCTAGGTCATGTCCACTAAGGTACGTGCATATCATGTCTCTGCATCTCAACTCTTGGGTCGGTGCAAACTCCTGACTAGAATGCATTGGTTAAGTTGGTCATTCCTTCGTCTCAGTGCAAATCCATCTCGGTGCAAGCCTTGTCTTGTATTTTTCTTTGTCATCTCGGTGCAGCTCCTGTTTGGACTGCATATCCCGACTCGGTGCATACCTTTACCTTGTGAATAACATGAAGTCGGTGCAACTCTTGGTTAGTCAAAGGCATTGGAACACAACTCGATGCATGCTTTGCTTAAAACACAATCATGTTCGGTGCATAGTCTACTCTGTACATTCACTGTAGATGTCTGTGCACGTTTTTGCTCCATGCACACCAAGCCTTTTCAAATCCCTGTAGCAACGAGGTCGGTGCAGTTCTTGTTTCAGGCTTATTAGACTCGGTGCAAGTCCTGTAGACAGCTAACGTAGATTGGTGCATGTTCTGCTTCATTCCACATCGGTGTTTTTCTTGCCCGTCTTAGCCGATGCTTATTCCTTTGACTCGGTGCAAACTTTTCTCTCTGGCAAAATAAAGTCAGTACAACCTTGTGTTTTGTTGTTTCTTGTCCGAGCATATCTGTTGCACGATCAGAGTCCATGGTCTATGCTAATGACATCATGCGTTTTCTCAAGTCAGTGCACCTCTCGCTTTTGCTCACTTCAACTCGGTGCAACCTCTTGTTCACCTTGTTGCAAGTCAGTGCAATAGTTGATTTGGGAACTCCTACTCAAGTGTTACACTGATACAAATTGTGCTAAGTGTGTGACAAAATGACTATTTCTTCTCTGATAGTTTGTCAGTGCATTCACCAGGATGGCACGTGATCCGAGGAAGATGAAGGTCCAGAACATTCTGACACATGCCCCAACATTTCAGGCGGGAAACATGGTATCCACACGCCTAGGTTTCTGGAGCAGACATATATATATATATATATATGTGCTGAGGAAAAAAGGGTTCGAGTAGTGAGATAGGGATGGAACAGTTGAAAAGAAGAGCATCGTGAGAGCAGTGCATCAGAAGAAGAAAATCAGAGACTATCCACTCCATCCAGAGCTGAGAGAAAAAATTCTGAGAGAGAGAAGTGATTGTGAATGTGAAGATCTGCTTCTACGGAAGCTATATTATTTTTGCCTTTAGAGAAAATTATCGTTCATCGATGATTTTGTTTTCGAGTTTCCTTTATTTTCATTCCATTCTATTTCCCTCCATTGTCCTTGGAGGAAGAGAGGTTTGATCCTCTGGTTGTGTGAGTTACTTGGGTGTAACTGCACAGGGTTCCCTTTGCGATGTGCAAAGGAAGGGAGATTGGTTCTCCAGTGTTTTTTCTTCTGGTTGATCAGAAGACTAAGGAGGGTGTTCCTCAGGGTAAGCTGTATGGCAGCAGTTTTTGCAGACTGAGTCTGCTGTGTGCGATTGAATATTGCAAGGAAACCTTACTCTCGTGAGTAAGGGGTGGACGTATATTGCGGATAGCAATCGAACCACCTTAAAAATTCCCTGTCTCTCTGTGATTTTGCTTGTTCACATTGTGCTGCTCTCCATCTACTTGAGACATTGCTTCATTGTGGGTTGCTTTCTCGATCTCATTCCTTATTCTAGTCATCTCTGTTGGCTATCTTCGAAGTCTTCTTCACTGCAATTTGAGGGGTTGAGAAATCGTGTCTGAGTTTATCAAATTTTGGGAGTGAGCTATTCACCCCCCCTTCTATCTCACTTTCTGCTGTGCGTATCAATTGGTATCAGAGCGGTTTTCACAATGTGGTCCAATGGCCAGGGTAACCCCGGATTTAATGCTCCTCGGAGCTACATGGCTGTGGGACAATCTATCAGCCGCCCTCCGTTCTTTGATGGTAACAATTTCCTTTTCTGGAAAAATAGGATGGAAGTATTCATCAGGGCGCAAAGCCACAAGCTGTGGAGGGTGATCACTACAGGGCCATACGATCTGCCACCGAACGAGGACGCATGGACAGATGATCAAGTCAAGCTGTCATCACCTAACTGGACGGCCCTGAACATCATCTAATATGCAGTACATCCAGATGAATACGCCCGCATATCAGCTTGCAAGACGGCCAAGAAAATGTGGGATGCATTGGAGTTAATCTATGAAGGTACACCTAGTGTGAAAGCAACGAAGGTAAATCTCCTCACCTCTAAATATGAGATGTTTAAGATGAAATCAGAGGAGACCATAACTGAGATGTATGCCAGATTGTCATTGATTACGAATAGTCTTTAGGGGTTTGGGAATGAGATATCTGAGGGAGATATAGTCAGGAAGATACTTAGATCTCTAACCCCGACATGGCACACTAAGGCCATTGTGATAGAAGAGTCTAGGGATTTGTCGACCATGACAGTCACCGAACTTATAGGATCCCTTATGACGTATGAGATGAATTTCAAAAGGAATGGTGAAGGAAGCGACAAGAAGGGTAAGAATATTGCCCTCAAGGTGTCCCGCAGCAAGGGAAGTAGCAGCAGCGGGAGTAGTAGTTGCAAGTCTGACGGACTGTCAGATCTTGACCAGGAGGAGCAAGCAATGCTCACTCGACAATTCAGGAAATTCTTAAGGACTAAGGGAAAGACCTTCAGAAGGAAAAGGTCATACCCCTTTGGTAAGAACTTTGATTCCAGCAATGATAAGAATAGGAGTACCAAGAAAATTACATGTTTTCATTGCAGGAAACCTGGACATATGAAAGGGGACTGCCCTAATCTTCAGAAAAAGGGTCCTGACTTTCAGAAGAAGAGCTTGAAGGTGCAGAAGAAGAAACCACAAGCAATGGTCTGCACGTGGAGCGATGAGGAAGAAGATCCGGAAGCCAATTCCTCAGAGGAGGACGAAGAAGGAATTTACCTGATGGCAAATAGCGAAGAGGAGGTAACAAATATCTTTGAGAATTTTCTTATTGACGATTGGGAAGATGCCTATGCTGAACTGTTAGATAAGTTCAATTCACTGAGTAAAGAGCATAGGGTTCTGAAGAGAAAATTCAATCCTAATATTGAAGAACAAACTCAAATCAGTGAGGAAAATTTGAAATTAAAAGAACAATTGGAAGAAATTACTTCTCTGAAGAAGGAAAATGAAAAGCACAAATCTGAGAACCAGGAAGTTCACTCACAGCTCAGCGAACTCAAGTTAAAATTTGAAGAAAGTCTGAATGGAAACAGTGTGATCACAGAGAAGTATGAAGCCGTTAAGAAAGTGAACACTGAACTTCTAAAAAATTGTGAGTCTATGCAAAGAGAGCTGGAAGACAAACAAAAGATTTTAGAAAAATTTGTTCAAGGGAAAACGAATCTGGATTCTATACTAGGAACACGGGTTAATTTCAACAAGGAGGGATTAGGCTATAACCCAACTAACAAGAGACCCTTTCAGTTCAAGACCACTACCTTCTGCCCAGAGAAGGGAAAAGAAAAGTTGGACACACCATCCAGCTCAAACAACAATCAAAACATTCAACGTCCAAAGGAAAATTCAACAAACAATGCTGGACGACCATCTAAAACAGGAATGAACTTTGTGAAGAATTTCTCTATGCCCATTCACCAGAACAGAAGTGGTAGGTGGACTGGGCAAATGTATCAGAATAAAAGTTGGAACTACTATAAAAGAATGGGTCCGAACAGTAGTTACTAGAGAAATAACACTCACCCTCAAAAACTTGTTAATCAACAAGTGCACAGAAGATACCCCAGGGATGAGAAGACTAATAAGTGGAATAGATTCCACTTCTCCAGACCAGCTGGACATAATTCTGGTCACAATTTCAATAGACCCGAAATTAAGATGCAAGAGAAAAACAAGTTGAAACAATTTTGGATTCCTAAACACCTGCTTAAAGATTTGAATGATGTCTTTGGACCCAACTTATCTTGGGTTCCAAACCACTTTGCTTGATTTCGTTTGTGTAGGTTTGCCTAGCAGCTGAGAACAACAAATGGTACCTTGACAGTGGCTGCTCCAGGCACATGACAGGAGACCGATCCAAGTTCAGCAAGTTAGAAATGAAGGTAGGGGATCTGGTCAAATTCGGAGGAAAGAACAGAGGTAAGATCATTGGGGTTGGCACAGTTGGTAAGTCCTCCAATAACTCAATTGAGAAAGTCTTACTTGTGGAAGGTCTTTAACACAATCTGATTAGCATTAGTCAATTATGTGACAAGGGTCACAGGGTTGTGTTTGACAATAACTCATGCAAAATCTTTGAAATAAATTCTGATCTCGTTAAATTTATAGCAAACAAAACCAATAATGTCTACATGGTCAACTTAGATGTTCAGTCTGAATCTAATCTCTGCTTGTCTGCTAATTCTGAAAGTGATGCTTTTGATTGGCATAGACGTTTAGGCCATGCTAGTTTTTCTACTTTGAATAAATTGATCAAGCATGATATAGTTAGAGGCATGCCTAAAATCAAGTTTAGTTCAATCTCAAAAATCTGTTATGCCTATGCTCTAGGCAAACAGACTAGGAAGTCCTTCAAACTAAGATCTGAGCCATTGTCTTCTAGACCAATGGAACTTTTTCATATGGACCTCTTCGGTCCTACTAGAACTCAGAGTCTTAATGGAAGTAGGTTTGGTTATGTGATCATTGATGACCACTCTAGATTTTTATGGATCTTTTTCTTAGCCAACAAAATGATGCTTTTCAAAAATTCAAACAATTTTTCAATAAGGTCAAACAAGAAGGAAAACATAAGATTTGTTCTATTCAATCTGACCATGGAGGTGAATTTGAAAACTCCATATTTTCTGACCTTTGTGAAAGTGAAGGACTAACACACAACTTTTCTTCTCCTAGGACACCAAAGCAGAATGGAATTGTGGAGAGAAGAAATCGAACCATTGTGGAGATGGCCCGAACCATGCTGATTGAGAGTCAACTACCAAGAAAGTTTTGGGCAGAGGCGGCCAATACAGCAACTTATACAATCAACAGGGCAATGGTAAGACCAATTCACAAGAAAACCCCCTATGAGCTATTAAAGGGTAAGAAACCAAACTTGGCCCATTTCAGGATTGTTGGTGCTAAATGCTTTATCCATAATAATGACAAGAAAGACTTAGATAAGTTTGATGCTAAAAGCTGTCGTGGAATATTTTTAGGATACTCTGAAGTGTCAAGAGCATATAGGTGTTGACATGTTTTTACTTACTCTTTACCGGCTTAAAAGATGTCTTCCTATCCCTTCTACTAAATCGATGTGAGAAATAAATATGGAAAATAGAAGGGGCATAGAGGCAAGTAAACAAGGGTGATCGCCACCAAGGTGCCTAATGTGATTAACACATCGTACCTTGGAAAGAGGGAGGTACTCGCCTTAAAATCAGCACTGACGCGTTGAACGGCTCCTTATGGGCCGCCTGTAGGTACGCGCGGTCTCACGATAGGCCACTCATCAGTGTTGAGGTGGAACGCAGGACGACGATGGATGGAGGGTTGAACGGCTTGATGGTGACCGCAGGGGGAGGAAGAACGGTTGCCACTGGGCCATACGTCTTCCGGAACGGTCTGGAAGAAGCCGCACAAGACCACCACGCCAGAAGTTGTAAGGGTCCAACCT